>MU182589.1:296356-315652 GCA_016904865.1 Pissodes strobi | reverse complement strand
CATCTCTCTAAACAAGGTCACCCAACATCCAGCCGATGATTAGCAACAAGGGCATAGGGAATAACACGCAAGTGGTGGTTGTAACCCAAAACACGCAAAAATAAAAGTCGCAATTAAGGGAAAGCGGTATGTGTGTGTGTTAAAGCGGTACCCGTGGAGAGGACCCTAAAAATAATTGTTTGTCTTAGCAAAAAAAAAAATAAATATCTAAAATTGAACAGATTTCTCTTTACCTAGCTAGTTTTTCATCTTACCTATAGAACTATTTATAGGGTCTATTGCCTGGTAATAGCCAGTGGAACAAAACGAATAGTGTTCATCCTAGAGACTTCTTCAAATTCAATAATTGTCAAATCCAAGGATGGGCAATATGAGAGCAACAGCCCCATAGATTCTTCTAGAAAGATTGGAAAATACAATTAATTCAACTGAAGACAGCATGCATATTTTGTGACTTACCACGTGGAGGTGGGTTACTCATAGTTTAACAAAAACTTTTGTAGGCATCCTCTACCAAACTGGCACTGGCTAGAAATATATTAACGTAATAAAAATATTATAAAATAATGAACCTAAACATTTGAATAAACGCATGAGGCACCTCGAAAAGGCTCCACAATGAATGCGGACCTCTCGACAGTCTTGACTAGTCGCCAAGACGGCACGACGTATAAGGAAAGCCCGCATCTCCCACGGAACGAATTTCAACACCGTCGCCTCCGAAACATTATTGCCAACTTAACTTAGTTGAAATAACGAACCCAAGGGCATGATGGAGCACTTAACGTCATAGCTCGGTTAACCGAACTTCTGCTTTAAACCATATTCGCCAAGCAACAAGTGAATATGCCGCCTTAAAAATCTGCAAGGAACCGTTACCTGGAAGTGGCGATTCGATTCAACCTGTCTAACTGCCAAAATCATATGTGTCTGACACTGAATAAATCAAAACACGAAATCTCCTCAAAATGTACCCAAACACAATTAGATAAATGATCTTACAATACATAAGATGACTCTTATGATCTCATAATTGTTTGAAGAAGGTATTGCTACAAATTGGCTTGAAATAATGAACAAACTCAATGATACATCTGTGTCGAACAAATTGATAATGATAAGTTTTTCTTAACTTTTAGATGAAAGAAAAGCTAGTGAGCATTTTCCTGGATGATTAAAGGAGAGCTCAAACATTAATATCTATGAAGACAACATCTAGCAAATTGAACTAGACAACCTTGCAGAGCCATTGAAAGATATTTCCAGAACTATTCGAACACCTACTCCTCAGAAAGGGACAAAAATCAGACCTGATGATATTATCATATTATCATAAGTACCTAGTACACCATACTGAGACAAATATAACTATAGAAATTATATTCAATATCTTCCAAGCTAAAACAAGGTAATGTATTTTATACACTGTACATATATTGGAAAAATCCAAACTAAATGATGTTTGCAAATCAAAATAAATATAAAGTAAGCAAAGCTGTAGCATTTTTTTATGCCGGAATTTGAAAATGCTACAGTTTCATAGTGATAACTTCAAGAGGTTCGGGGTGACCTCTAGCGTTACAAAATGATGGAGATTTATCTCAGTAGACCCAAGCAACCAATCTACGACTAGACCTTTAACAAGCATATAGGAATGGCATTGACCAATTGTTATTTTAATATGACAAATAATCTTAGATATCTCCAAACACATAATCGGATATTTTCCTATGGAGGCAGTTATCTCAAAGAAACAATATTCTAAAACAGGTTTCAAAATAATCATCTTTAATTGGGTTGTGAGGGTTTCGGTTCGAATCGGCCAACATTGATATCGATATTATCGAGTAGTTGTATACCGGGTACAATCCATTGGATTAAAGTGGTAAGGCCCTTTATCATGCACCTGGTAGACCGTAAAATAAGAAAATGAAAAGTAAAAGTGCATACCATTTTGTAAAAATATAACAACTTCGTTACAGGGTTATAGGTAAAACCCTGTGTAGCTTGTTATAAATAATTCGGAACATTAATTCTTGCACCTATACTGTATTTTAAATTTGCAGCTTATGCGAACAAATAAGATTTGACTGAAATGAGTCGCCCAGGAACGAAGCGCGATAGTGCTTCATCAAAGTTGAGGTCAGATTTTAACATCGAGTAACCTGAAATGTTTAAGTAAAAATATCGTGGAAGTATACTAAAAGAACATTCAACGAAAACTGGATCTGATAACAAGCAAACCCATAGAACATCCATTGAATAGAAATGGAGCCTAGACATTTGCCCCAAAATTTTTCTTATACTTATTTCCATTCTTTTTGTTTAAATGAAATTCTATTACGGTCTGTGGAATACATCTTTTGTTCCCGCCTCTCAAGTATCTACTTACAATTTCTCTTCGCTAAAGCAATAAAATGTTTGTTTTGTTTTTGAAAGCAATTAAATTTAACAACTAATAAAATGCGTAATTTATACAGTGGAATAGTAAGAAGCTTGAAACATAAACTGAGTACAAATAAATAAACATGCGTGTCACCTTTCTGAAGTTTTTTATGCCGCGGTTATAATGTAGAAATGAAATGAAGGAATGTTTTTTGATAATTTGCTATTGTTATACCTTGCAACACCTTTTTCCTATTGAAGTTAAAAGTAAAGAGTTTTAATTAAAAACGAATCTAGCACCGGAGAGTCGTGTTACAAATGCCCGGCTCCGGTAGTGGGGTCGTAGAGCGCCGCCAGTTTTTGTCAACTAAACTGAAAAAGCTCCGCTGGTGTTGTGCAGGGTGGCTAGCCACGCTTATTAAATCAAAGGAAGTCAATCTTAACTTAAAAAGAAAACACAATCTATAATTTAAGGAACAATCTATTTGCTACTAAGTGTTTTTTGTTTTAAACGCAGCACCAATAGTACAGTGAAACTTGCAATTTTAAAGACAAAGGAATGTCAAATGACTATTAACGTAATTGATAAATAGAGTTCAATATGGAGATTGTACGGAGACCAATTCTGTTGTTACTCGGTACTGAATGCCTTACAACTAAATGCGCTAAACACTAAAATCCGAAGTGATCACTTTGATTTTCCCTAAGCTAATTACATATAGGTATGCGTGCGCTAGTAGCTGTACCAATTATAATAATAGCAATAATAATAGGTAGTAATAAATGGCCACAATAATTAAATCAACTGACCCGATGAATGAATAAAAAAGAATAAAATTATTAAAACTATCTCAATGCTCGACTGTCAATGCTTGATTTATATTAAAAAAAAAAGAAAGTTAAGAGCGATTATTTTAATCGGTTAGATAAAAAATGAAAAATAAAATTTATGAAAGCTTTATGAGAGCTTCGCGGTTAATGCTTGATTTATATTAAAGGAATAAGAGCGATTATATGTCGGACAGAAAAATAAATGAATACATAAACTCAAGCTTCTGTACGATACCCCTTTGATCCGTCGAACTCTGGTGGAGGCGCCGGGCACCTGTTGGTACTGCTCTGGCCCTCAATGGCCCGAGGGTGAAACTAGTCGAGGACACGATAGCCCGGTGTTAAGGCTTGTAGCCCTGCGATAGAATCGGCTGTCGTGTAGCCCGAAGATATAATTTGTAACCTGGTGATGGAACTGGCCCGGAGTTAGGACTTGTAGCACGTAATAGAACTGGTGGTCCGGTAGTAGAATTGCAGCGGGGTAGTCCGGTAGTAGAACTGGTAGCCCAGTAATTGAACTGGTAGCCCGGTATTAGAACTGGTAGCCCGGTACTTGAACTGGTAGCCCGGTAATTGAACTGGTAGCCCGGTATCAGAACCCTCGCTCGTGTGTGAGTGTAGCAAGAGAGTCGACGGTCTCGGTCTTGTAAGCAAGCTCGAAAACGCAGAAGTTAAATCCCGAAAAATCGGTCTTGTCAAAACACAAACAGAAACCAACACAATATGTCGCCAAAGAAAGGGTAGTATTAAATCACAATACTAAATATTGAGTCTCTATGACTGCACTACAGCAAACTTTCTTCTCGCCTCGAAAGGTATTCTTAGAAGCACTCTCTATTCGTTTCGGTTAATTTGCCTCTTCCACGAGATTAAAAACTACGTCAAATCAGCAATAAGTGATTGGCTGAAGCACGCCAAGTGATTCGATACAAGGAATAATTCTAAGATAATAAACGACTTAGTTCTCGTTTATTAGGATGAGAAAACGACAGCGGTAGCCACAACTAATGCGCTGAAATTAAATTGTTCAAGAAATACTAGAAAATGTTCCCAAACGAAGTGATAAAATTTTAAACATCGAAATCGTCAGCAGCAATTATAGAAAATGGTCAATTCTTACTACCCAATGCTATCGACAGAACCAACCGAATATGAATATTGCGAATATTGCAACATGCCGCGTGAAAAAAATATAACAGAGGTCCCAAAAAGATCTCAGAAATGATCAGCCGGTGATTGGAATTAAGCAAAAAGTTATGAAATATTTAATCCGAAAATAAAATATGAATTTGACGAATATAATGAAGCGTAAAAGCAGGTTTTATTAACAGAATTCTTAAAATATAAACCGCTGGACGTTCTACAGTAATGTAATATAAATTAAGCGAAGCTATCCTAATAACAATAATATCCTATTTTAGTGATTTGATCAAACCTAAGCGATCTGTGGTTCCCTTATCAACTAAAATAAATATAGTCATAAAGTGTTATAAAAGCTAATACAAATATGTCGTTTACCTATATTTAGAACAAAATTAATTTACATTAATAAATGCGGCAATTTTAAGCTTATTGACAGCAAATCGAATCAATAAATTTAGAATTAATTAACCGAAGAGTATTGACCTCTTTTCAATAATTCTCACCGCAAAATATAGCATTTTTTGCTAAATGCAGCATATAAAATGGAATTTAAAGATATTTGACACTGGCCAAATCGGAATGTTACAACCTTAAGGAGTAAATTATTTAAAACCAGGCTAAAAATGTATAACCTATTTCCAATCCAAGAGCCATAATCGGTTTTAATATTCTTTTTTTCCTGTAATAGCTGAGCAGATATGCTATGGGGTTTCTGGCTTAAATTTCGCAATATTTACATGTAAATAAGGAAAATTTAAGGTCCGATGTACTTGTTTGTATCAGGCACGAGCGGGCCTAGCTGAGAAAATAAAGATTTTGGAAAACGTTACCGACTTGGTATATTTAAGGGAGTGGCTGCTCCCTTATGCACTCCGCGACGCACTATATCTCACGACTTTGTAACCCAGACTAATCCCATATTATTTTTTATGTTATGTCATTTTTCAACCACGTGGTACCTTCCATGTTTTGCGCACGCGTTAACCCGGTGGCTAAGTCGATCATCATCAGCTTAGTTGAACGTTTGCAATATTTTAACAGTCCTGATTTGGGCTAAATATAGTTCCTCTTAATTAATTAATTAATTAATTAATTAATTAATAAGAGTATTGGTGTCTTGTAGGGATTGAACCCATAGCCTCAACAATCAATATTTGTAGTCCAACGATAATGACCTCTAATCCATTGGTGAACTTGTGAATATTCGCTTAAATATTGTATTTCAAGCTAAATCTAATCGGATAACAGCAGTAAGATATAAATTATATTAAAGGTAGGTAAGGGCCGTTTTTATACTAGATGTTCAACTAGATATATTAATCAATAATTTCATGCCGTGGTGCCGCCCTCTCACCAAACATCGCTAACCAGTTGCGAAACTAACACGCACGCTGCACGGTTTTACACTGAGAGTCAGGATAATTATTCCACTATCTTAATTCCCAAGCTATATCAGGCCTGTCTAAAAAGCAGTCTGTCTGTCTAAAAAGCTGTCTTCTGTCTAAAACGTTGTTTGTCTCTCTCTGTCTATAAAGCTGTCTGTCTAAGCTGCCTTTCTATCTAAAAAAGCTGTCTGCCTATCTGAAAAAAGCTGTCTATCTGTCTAAAAAGTTGTGTTCTGTCTAAAACGTTGTCTGTTTATAGCTGTCTGTCTATCTGCCCTAGCTGTCATAGCTGTCCATGTATAAAGATTACTATTTTAGTTTGTACTCTGTGTTGTGTTTGATGAAAGTGTCGGAGACCACTTTCATCACACTAGATTCTGCATTTCTGTTCACCTGAAAACATTTTTATTGGACCTCAAATAAATAGGGTTGGGCACCCCATATAATAAAACTGAGTATGTTATTCACTATCGAAATTTAAAGCTAGCATTGGCCTTACGAATTAAAACTATATATTGAGTCTTATCATTTTCACAATCTCCATGGCTAAAGTCCTATATAGATCTTAACACACGTCTCAGGAGTTTAAAGAGAACTTGTTCAAGTTAAGGAATAATGCAGTGTTTGGAAAAACTATGGAGAGCATTCGAAAACACTCGTCCATAAAACTGATTACCAATTGGGAAGGATGTTATGGGGCTAAAGCTTTAATATCTAGGATAGAATTTAAAAGCGGCACCATAATAAATGAAAATTTAGTGATTATCGAACTTGCCAAACCTGAGGTATATTTTAACAAACCGATCTACGTTGGAATGAGTATCCTGGATTTGGCTAAACCACAATTTATAATTTTCATTATAATTATATGCCAAGAAACTTTTCAAACTGCAAAGTGCTCTATACTGATGCTGGCAGGAACGTCAAACTGGTGAGAGGAGTTTGATTACGGGAAGTGACGCCCCCGCCAATCCGAGTTGCCATGGGATATGGCACATTAAATCCCATCGTCCTCCCCCAGGCTGGAGAACACCAAAGTACAAAGTCTGGAGCTGATCAATGACAGTATGTGACAAGAGGGGCTGTATTCTATTGGCTGGCAGGAACATCAAACTGGTGAGAGCAGTTTGATTACGGGGAGTGACGCCCCCACCATTCCGAGTTGCCATGGGATGTGGCCCATCAAATCCCATCATCCTCCTCGAGGCTGGAGAACACCAAAGTTCAAAGTCTGAAGCTGATCACTGGGGAGTGATCCAACAAACCCCATTTTTACCCCTGTCAGTCTAGGGACCGCCAAAGGAATGAGTCTGAGGCCGATGCTTCGAGTGGAAGCGGCCCTAGGTGGTAGATGCATAAGCCTACTCGCATCGTCCGGTGAAAGACCACCCCACCAGGATTGGGAAGCGCTAAGTGGTTTCCCCAAATCACGTTCCGCTTCCGCGCTGGTGGTCCCGGGTTCCACAGTAGGAATATATGGACATGATGGTGCTTCCAGGATCAAAATATTCCGGAAGTAAACTCCCCGGCCATTCGGATCTCCGGGCGCTGGGTGGCCCTGGGAGCCCTTCATTCCGCATTTCACAGACAACAAAGATACCGAACCAATTTAGAATAGATTTATGCAACATAAGAGGCCTAAATACAAACATAAATTCGGTACACCAACATCTACAAGCAAATAGACCACACATATTAGCCCTTACAGAAACACAAGTATGTTCTACGACAACAACGGTGAACTACCTCTATCCTGGTTACGACTTACATACCCGATTTAGATATAAGTTCGGAATATGCCTTTTTGTCCGAAGCGACCTTTCTTGTCACCGCGAGGAAACACTCGAACCGAACAACTTTGACGTCATGTGGCTCAAGTTCGCCGCCAAGGGATTAACCAAGTTTATATGTTGTCTCTATCGCCTTCCGAGCGATAGAGCCTACCAAAGCTTTTTCTCAACACGAGCTACCACTTTTGACTCAATACAGGTCGATCACCCCAGTTCAGAAATAATCGTTCTGGGAGACTTCAATGCCCACAACACCAACTGGCTCAAACATCACAACAAGACCGACAGCGAAAGTAGAGAAGTTGAAGCATTTGCCATCAGCTGCGGGCTTACTCAACTTTTAGACGAACCAACTCGAATCTCAGAGAGAGGCGAATTCGCCGCCCTCCTGGATCTTTTTCTGACCACCAATCCTGACCAGTACAAGGTTACAGTTGGTTCGCCATTAGGTACCTCCGACCACAAATTTATTACAACGGTTTGAGAATTGCCACTCACACGGAAGGATCCACCCTTGCCTCGCAAAATCTGGCATTACAATTCTGCAAACTGGGACGATCTAAGGCAGTTCTACCTAGATTTTCCTTGGCTCGACGTCTGCTTTGCCACTGACGACCCGTCAGACTGCTGCGAAGAGATCATGCAAGTAATCTCCTCAGGAATGGAAGCATACATCCCAAATTCCATCAAGTTACCATCAAAAGGCAAGCCCTGGTTCGCCAAAAGATGCGAAAAAGCTGTAGGAAGGAAACAGCAAGCCTATAAGTACTGGCAGCAAAATCAGACCGCTGAAAATCGCAATTATTTTATCGAAGCGAGAAACGAGTGCAAGCGTGTGATCGACGAAACTAAGGACAAACACAATCAAAGGATCAGGAATAAATTTTTGCAATGCCCCAGTGGTTCCAGGAATTTCTGGTCGGTAGCAAAGGCAGTAAGTAACAACTTTACAAAAACGTCTCTCCCACCTTTGACGGACGAACGTGGCATCACGGCGACCACAGCCAAGGAAAAAGCAAACATGCTCGCCAAAATGTTTTCATCGCACTCTACTTTAGACGTGCCCCAATGCAAGATTCTCCCCACTATACCGAACATCAACACTACCATGGCAGAAGTCAAGTTTTCTCACCGTGATATTCGCAAAATCCTTAAAGAACTAGATACGCAAAAGGCATCAGGACCGGACGGAATACCTGCCATCGTACTAAAGAACTGCGCCAACGAAGTAACACCCATGTTTTCCAGGCTTTTTTCTCGTTCTTACAGAAAAGGGATTTACCCATCTTCTTAGAAAGTCGCTCGAGTGCAACCTGTTCCAAAAAAAGGCAAGAAAACCACGCCCTCAAACTACCGCCCAATTGCCTTGCAATAATCTCCAAAGTCATGGAACGTGTAGTCAACCAGCAACTACTCAAGTACCTCGAGAGCAACAGAATAATCAGCGATAATCAATACGGCTTTCGCAAAGAGAGATCGACAGGAGATATATTGGCCTATGTCACTCATATATGGAGTAGGGGAATTGAAAACTACGGAGAGTCTCGAGCGATTGCATTGAATATTTCAAAGGCATTCGACAGAGTTTGGCATGACGGACTGCTCAACAAACTGCCGTCCTTGGGACTGCCCGCCTCTCTCTGCAGCTGGCTGGCCAGTTTCCTTAAGAACCGATCCCTACACGTTGCAGTCGATGGACACATCTCGGACACATTCACCATCAACGCGGGCGTGCCTCAGGGCGCAATACTTGCACCAACTCTATTTCTCATCTATATTAATGACCTGCTGGTCGAAACGAATAATCCTGTTTACAGTTTTGCAAATGACAGTACTCTTGTCTCCCATTTTAGATCATAAAAACCCTTACCAGCGACTGAGACTTATCACCGCAGCCAGGAGCAGATTACAGCAATTAATCAAGACCTGGAGAAAGTTCAAACTAGGGGCGACCGAAATTTGGTCCAGTTCAATGCAGCAAAGACCCAAGCAGCAACGTTTACTAAGAGGGCCAATACAGCGGGCCCTGACATCATTATGGCAGGATCAACCATTTCTTCATCCTCGTCAATCGGGCTGCTGGGTGTCTCGGTCAACAGCAATATGTCATGGCATAACCATGTTGCTAACATCGCAAAATCAGCCTCCCAGAGGCTTGGTGAGCTATTTCGCGACAAAAAACTCTATACACCGCAGCAGTTGCTCTTGCTGTACAAAGCGCAAATAAGACCGTGCTTGGAATATTGCTCACATATCTGGGGTACCGCACCTAAGCATACCCTAAAGCTGCTGGATTTCATTCAGAAGAGGGCTGTGCGTCTCGTCGGCGATCCGGAGTTGACCCGGAATCTGGATAGTCTGGAACATCGCAGACATGTGGCCGAGATGTTTTTGTTTTACAGATACTTTCACGGCAGATGTTCCCAGGATTTGGCATGCATAATCCCGCCCCTGGCAACTCCTGTCAGACAGTCCCGACAGACGGCAGGAGCGCACCAGTTCGTTGTACAACTAGAAACACCTAGAACATCGCTTTATCAGAACTCCTTTGTCTGGCGCACTGCATCACTGTGGAACTCACTTCCAGGACATCTGTTTCTCACTAATTACAACCTACAAATATTCAAGAACCGTGTCAATCAACATCTTCGCACACACACCGCTCGTCGAGCGCCATAGGATCTCTCTTTAGTGTGTGTGCCACTGCCATAAAAAAAAATCTGAAATCAAGAGTACAGATGTTTGCGATGATATGCAAAAAGGCTGTTCTCAATATTTTGATACCTGAGACTATCAAATTGCTAACATTTACAACATTCTTCAAGTTAATAAAAAAGCTCTGTTTTTTTTATTGGACTAAGATGAAAATTGTATGATACCAAACAATTTTTCACTGCTGAAGAATTGGAAGAAGAGTGAGATGAGATCGAATATTATTTGCATAATATAGGTGTAATAAAAAAAATCAAAATGTGTTATTAGCAACATAATTACGTTTGACGTCTACATAGATTGCTGAAATGTATACTGAAAAAAGGATTTCTCAAAATTTGACTAGATCTAAAAATTATGATATCCACACCATAAAACAAACTGAAATAGGTTTAAGCCCTCACGATGACAAAAGAAAAATTTCAAAAATGTCAGTAAACACGCTTCGTTGGGGGCATTATTCAATAATGGATGTTGAATAATGTTAATCGGTTATGCTGACTAATTTATAGGAGATGAATTTATAGATAACCTACATTATATATATTTTATTATATATAACTGCCAATTATTGCAGATATACCATAATATTGATATACTATATTATAGTGTATAGTAATAACGCATAATTTCAGTTGATAAATAAATACACCATACACTTACACACGGTATGTCAGCGAGCATACATATTCTGTTTTCTACGTCACGTGTGTCGCAAACTTTTAGATATGCCATTTGAATAACACAGGATGAAGATTATAATTTATTTTATTTACGATTATTATTTTATTTGGCGGACAAAATAATCCCTTATGGGTAAAAAAATCATATTTGTTTTAAGGATCATTAGGGTTTCAAATTCGTGGGGCGGCATAAAGTAGGTGACTACCATCATAGGTAAAAAACATAGATTGGAATTAAAAAACAATATATATCAGAAAATGAAGAAAAATTAATTTATATTATATTTTCGAAGTGAATACGTCTTTGGTTTCATGAGAGGAGTTTGCAGAGTTATTCAATTTTTATGAGATTAAGTCAAATCAACCGAACGTTGATTGGACGACTAACCCAAACTTACCAAATCTATTAAAATTGAGTATAACGGATCGGAAGCAGCTCAGATAAGTAAAATAAGTTGAGACTTTGTGAAACTAATCGAAAGTTGATTAGACGACTAACCTAAATTAACCAAATCTATTAAAATTGATTATAACGTATCGAAACCGACTAAAATGACTATAATAATTTGAGACTAAGTGAAACTAACCGAAAGTTGTTTAGACGACTAACCCAAACTTACCACCTCTAGTAAAATTGAGTATAACGTATCGGAAGCGGCTAAGATAAGTAAAATAAGTTGAGACTAACTGAAACAAACCAAAAGTTGATTAGACGACTAACCTAAACTAACCCAATCTATTAAAATTGATTATAACGTATCGGAACCCGGCTCAAATAAGTAAAATAAGTTGAGACTAAGTGAAACTAATCGAAAGTTGATTAGACGGCTAATTTAAACTACCCAAATCTTTTAAAATTGATTATAACGTATAGAAGCCGACTAAAATAAGTTGAGACTAAGCGAAACTAACCGAAAGTTGATGAGACGACTAACCTAAACTAACCAAATCTATTAAAATTGATTAAAACGTATCGGAACCGGCACAAATAAGTAAAATAAATTGAGACTAAGTGAAATTAACCGAAAGGTGATTAAACCACTAACCAAAACTTATCAATTCTATTAAATTTGATTATAACGTATCGGAACCGGCTTAAATAAGTTAAATACATTGAGACTAAGAGAAGCTAACCGCGTTAGATCGGGGATTGGGAGACGAATCGAATGCAAATGTTTTTGAAGTAAATACTTCTTTGGCTGCATGAGAGTGATTTTTCAAGGCCGCGTCACGACACATGTTATGAAATTTTGGTCCCTCAATAGAGATAAATTATATGATTCTCTCACACTCTTTCTCTCTTATGAAATCAATAAAGAAGTATTCACTTCTATCATGCCATGGTGACACCTTTTTTTAACGAATATAAAAAATAAATCATATTTTATAAATTATTATTCTATATTATTGCCAAACATAGTATGATATTCATATTATATCACATTAATAGGTAAATAAAAGAATACCCCCCGACCTTATATCTATATAAGTATCCTTTTTTCAATACGTTATAACAATTTTCCGAGAGCCTGTAGAGAAAACAGAAAATAATGAATATAATTTGACTGATTAGTTTATAAAAATGAGGCAAAAAAGGACAACACAGAAAAATTATTATTTAATTTAAAATTTTTTTAACATTACTATATTGGATGGAAACAAAAAAATAAAAATTGACCAGGTTTCGCAAGATTGGTTAAGTTTAATTTCCAGAGGAAACCTGTTATATCCAAATCAAGATTTATTAAATGCAGCTAGGGTTTTAGAGCCTGAATTACATAATATGCATGGGGCATCATTGCTGTATGAAAAACATTTATTCAGAAAGTTAGCAATGCGAACAATGGCCAAACTAACTAACACAGAAGTTCTTTACGAGGAGATCCTGTGTATAACAAGAACCCGTACATATATCAGACTGCTAGATATGAATCGTAGAATAAGTTTTATAAACATTAAAAAACGATTGGAACGTAAAATGCTAAAATTTGCTAATGGCAAAAAAATTTAAATAAAATAATAATTTTTATGTGTTTTGATCTTTTTTACCTCATTTTTATAAACTAATCAAAATCAAAATATTTCCATTATTTACCGTTTTCTCTATAGGATTTGAGAAATTTGTTTTAAAGTATAGAAAAAAGGATACCTATATAAATATAAGGTAGAGTGATTTTCTTTTATTTTCCTCTCAATGTGATATAATGTGAATATCATGTTTAGCAATAATTCATAAAGTATAACTTATTTCAAAATTGTTTAAAAAAAAGTCGCGAATAGTAGAATGGAAGGGAATACTTTTTTATCGATTCCATAAGAAAGAAAGAGTATGAGAGAATCATATATTTTATCTCTCTTGCGAGACGAAAATTTCATAAATAGTGCCGTGGCGCAGGCTTGAAAAATTACTCTCATGCAGCCAAAGAAGTATTCACTTCAAAAACATTTGCAATCGATTCGTCTCTCAATCCACAATCTAACGTGGCTAGTTTCGCTTAGTCTCGACTTATTTTACTTATTTGAGTCGGTTCCGATACCTTATAATCAATTTTAATAGATTAGGTTGGTTTTGGTTAGTCGTCTAATCAACTTTCGGATATTTTCACTTAGTCTCAACTTATTTTACTTACCTGAGCCGCTTTCGATACGTTATACTCAATTTTAATAGATTTGGTGAGTTTGGTTAGTTGTCCAATCAACTTTAGGTTAGTTTGACTTATTCTCATAAAAATTGAGTAACTTTACCAATTCCTCTCATGAAACCAAAGAAATATTCACTTCAAAAATATAGTATAATTTAATTTTTCTTCATTTTCTGATATATGTAATACTGTTTTTTTAATTTCAATCTACGTTTTTTACCTATGATGCTGGTCAACTACTTTATGCCGCCCCACGAATTTGAAACCCCAATGATACTTTAAACAAATATGATTTTTTTTTACCCATAATATATTATTTTGTCCGCCAAATAAAGTAATAATCGCAAATAAATTAAATTCCTGTGTTATTTAAATGGCATATCTAAAAGTTTGCGACACACGTGACGTAGAAAATTGCATATGCATGCTCGCTGACATACCGTGTGTAGGTGTATCGTGAATGAATGTATATAAACAGATGACAGCTTTACTGGATAATTTTTGTTGGAAATAACATTTTCCTTTCAAAAGAAGACTAATTAATCGATACATTACTTAAGAATTATTAGCCGAAAACTTGTGGATTTATTTATAGTTATTTAAAACCTGTGAAATGATAACTCAAGTGAACGAATGATGATAGATGACGTTAGGGTCAAGTATCTGGGAATAGTTTTCAGTAACCGAAATCAGGTCAAAATACATGAGGATAGCCTACATTAAATGATATAGGCCAAGTGGCCGAATCCGACTTGTTACGACATGTTTCTGAAAAGCCCATTATTGTTAGTTTCGCAAACGTCATTTTAACCATCGGTCAGGTCCGCCGTTAGTCGCTTCTCCGGACCTGACCCTCGGTGCAAAACTCGTTGTGCAAAACTCGTTTTGCGTTGTTAGTTTCACAACTATGTCACGGGCCGATTTTGGGAGTGTATTTTAAAGTGAAAATATTTAAAAATCGCTGTCGCTTTTCAGCGTTTCCAGTGCAATTAGGTATATTTGCAAAATGCCCTCGTAGTTTCGTCCGATCGCGCACTGCATCGCTTGAAGTTGTCTTGGTCCGATTCGATGGAAAATAAAATTTGCGTCGTTAAACAAATTTCTATTTGGAACCAACTGAATTTGGCGCGTAGGGTTAAAGACTGCGTTTCCGCTTCCAGATAGCTATGAAACCGTGAAATATAGCCATGTCGCCATGATGTTCAACCTTGTGCGCAATGTTGGACTTATTGATTTTTGCGTGTTGAATTTAGATTGGTCAGCAATTTTGGTTGCGATGCGTAGTGGTTGTGAGTCAAAATTTCCGGTGGTTGTAATTTTTAGTAGGGAGAATTTTGGAGGAAGTTCCTTGGCTTCCGAAAAGTGTCGTGCAGGCCACACTATGTTCGTTTGCCTTTCAATGTGGTTTGGTGTCGGTTGGAAGTGTGAGTAAGTTTGCCTTTTGTGGGATTTTTCCAATCCCCAGTTTTTTTGAGTTTCAAGCCTTGCTTGTACCTTATCTTCAATAATTAGTTTATTGTTGGTGCGTGAAACTCATTCCGTAACGGGATTTAGTACTGCTTTGTATCAGGTGAGTTGACTTCGTTTTTTTTTGTGAGCGTCGACCATTTTGTGGAGCCATGTAGATGGACTCTAATTCCTTTTAATTTCTCTTACAGAGACCTCTTTCCTCCATCTATTGAGGCAGCCTGGAGATTCCAGCCTATACGGCCGATATACCCTTTTCACAAGTAAAAAGATTGATTTTTTTTCTCGGATTTTTTTTCCTTTTCCCTTTGATAATTTATTGTAATTGCTTTGAGTTGTTTTTTTATTTGATAATGAGTTATACGCGGAACCTTGATATTGATGTTTCGCTGGGTTCTACTGACGGGGCACTTCTACTGACGGGGTACTTCTACCTACGGGGTACTTTTACCGACAGGGTACTTCTACTTGGTGGGTTCTACTACGCCTAACTAGAGTCAAGTCCTCGGCTGGTCTTTCTTGACCGGGTCAACTACACGTAGTCATCCCTTCCTTCCTTCTACCCTTCTTCGGCTGAGGAGGTAGCTGATTTCTGTGATCAGTTCCCACTGGAGCAGCTATCTTCGGATTGTAAGAAATCTGCTTTCTTTTTCATATATATTCGTTATTCGCTGACTAGTGTATACCGGGCTAATTGCGTACGAGTCGTTATTTTTCTCCCCACCTCCTGTTTTTTTACCTCACATAATTTTAACGCCTCTCTATTAAATAAGGTATATTTTTTTCTAAGGAACCTTCTGTTTGCCTCATATGTTTTGTTTTTACCTAAAAGTGCTTGATTGCTTTTAACGTACAGAAAGTCTAATTCCGTTCTGAATAATTAATATATCTGGTCAACTGTGTTAGATGAAACATGCTAGTATATCCTAATCAAACTTTCAATTAACTAATTCAATAACGTTATAAGTTGTATTTTTGTCAAGGTCAGTAAATTTTTTATACCTATATTTAGAGTGCAACTATTGATATTGCGGTCTAGTGGACTTTGCGTTATTAATTAAATTATCTCATTTTCTTTTACTTCTTACTTTAACTCTAGACTCGTCACTTGCGTTTAATTCAAATCATTTTATTCTTTAAAAATTTTAATCGATTGATTGTTTCAATAACGCTCAGTCACACTAGTTATTTTAATTACGCGGCCGATTACCAACGTAATATCGTAAATAGTTAGTAGTATAACTTCGTGTAAACGAATCATGATTCGGCTTTTCTAGCGACTCTAAGTGATTATTAATTTGCGTTACTGGATTTTTTTTTCTTAATTATTAAGAGTGATTATTTGATGGGTGCGCAAATTATCAATATTGTTCGTTATTTCCGAAAATAAGTTCTCTTTAGCTATACGTCAACAACAGATTGACTCAGACGTTTAAATTCACAGTACAGCAAATATTTTGGCATTTACTGGCAAATCATCTGTTCTTTTTCATAGAGTAGTCGTTATTGTCAGGCATAAGCCAAGTGTACCGGGGTACCACGATTGTTAGTAGGTTATTTTTGTTCTAATTACTCGACCTTTCCACTCTTTATAAGACGATTATAACTAACCAGTTATCCTAGTTAATGAAACCAATCCTTGTTTATTTATTTGCCTGTTTTATTTAATTAAATCTTAAGTGACACTCCAAAGGACAGGCCCGCTTCAGTAAGTATCTGTTTTTTTGTTATTTGCGCTCAATAATTCAAACGTTTTTGATTTACTTTTGATTAATATTCAAGGATTTGTTTATCACTCACTTTAGTTATTTTTGATTAATTTTTAAGTATTCGTTTCTCACCGACTTTAGTTTTTCGGTTAATTTGGGTACTTGCTTATTATCGACTTTGATTTTTGATAAATTTTTGAATAGTTATTTTCCATTATTAATACTGATAAATTGTCGGCTTATATATACCAGATCTAATTTTCTAACTTATTTTTGTTGTTTTATTGATCGGTTTTCTTGATAGAAAAAAATAACGAATTTTTGGTAGGTATCCATTTATTTTGTCGCGAAGTTTAAGCTAAAACGAGTTCCATATTTCAACTTTGGGGTATTTCTCGCTAGTGCTGTCTACATGTCCGTAGCGCATTATAAATCAACCCACGCCCTACGCTCTGACATTTGCGCAAGCGCCTAATTTATACGCTCGGCGACAACTCGTTTTAGCTTACGCATTGACATACGTAAACTCATTCAATATCTAATTTCAAATTCTCAAAATTAAAATTTTTCTTTCGATTTTAGATTATTTACACCCAGTTCCTTCTAAGCTGGAGTAAAGGTATGCGCACATTAAAGGTGCGTCCAGACCTGTGACAAGACCACGTATAGTGACACCGTCGCGAACCTCGTCGCGTATAGTCTGGACGGTACTCCGTAACCGCAACGCGTGACATCGCCGCGTTTACCGCGTGTCATCACTGCGTTCCATGTCCTGTCGGTCTTTTGGCGTCGCATCAAAGGGATGCTACGCCGCTTGGTTCGACAAGTCTGGACGGGACCGCGTATCATCAGAACGTTTTGCATATTTAATTGAATTTTAACCAGTGTAGCGGGCAGGGGCTATTTATTTTTCTATTGAGTTAGTTAGTTTGTTCTTTTAATAACAAGATGGAATGGGCACAGGAGCAGACGTTAGCATTTATTGAATTATATAGGGAAAAGGAAATATTGTGGGATACAAAAAACCCACACTATTATAATAAAATTTAAAAACATGATGCGTGGGAAGCAATTGCCAAGGAATTGGATATCTCCTCCGATGAATGCAAAAAGAAACGTACAAACTTGTTGTCCTCTTTAAGAAGAGAAAAACTGAAAATTAAAAAAGTCAGGGGACAGGAAAAGGTAAGTAATAATTATTTTGTTGGTTCTTTCTACAGGGTGATTCATTAATAAAAGAGACCGGCTATATCTCGGAAAGTAGTTTTTATAGAACATTCGCGTAATTGATATTTTTTTAATCACCCATGAGAATACGCTGGGAATTATTTTCGAGTTTGTTAAAATCCCGCTAGTAGCAGCCCCCACTAAATCTAAATAAAATTTTATTTGGTATTTTGGCCAATTAAGATACCTATATTGAAAGTATCTGCATTTAAGCCTTGCATATTTCCTAATATGTTTTGTCTAAAACTTTTGTCTTTTGGACTGAAATAAAGTGGTGGTGATATTCAGATGATTTTTAAACAAACTACGATTACTCCGGTTTGGCATAACCGATTTTAATAAACTTGGCGTGATTTAAAATGGCTTAATTTGTCCCACAAAATGATATATCGATTTTGCATTTTTTTATTTTTCCGTTAACGCTAGAGTGCGGTGACTAAAATACCAACACGCATATTTGTTTTTTTTTGCAAAAAAATCAAATACAATGATATATTCCTGTTTACCTACCTGATTTAATAGAGAATTAAGTTCTGTAAAAAAATTGTGTTATGCTCAGTGGCATTCCGGGAGGCACCTAAACCTATATTAACTGACTTTTTTGTAATTTTGATATGTAAACATCTTAACGCAGCGGTATGAAGGTAAATCTCGCCAAATGGGAGGGAAATCATATATGCGGACGGAAAAGTGAAAGCCTATGTGACCGGGTATTATAAATGCGAATGTGTTTGTTTCTTTGTTTCTTACGCTTTCACGCATAAACTACTCAACCGATTATCATGAAATTTTGTACTGATATTTTCAAGAGTATAGTACTCGAGACACTTATGTGTTAACATGGACATAAGACACCTTTAGCTTTTATCCGCGGTTTCGCTCTCGTTGATTTTTACGGTTAGTTTTAATCCTATTTTTATTTTTTTTAGATTATATTTACAAAAAGTTTTTTTTTCTTGATTTTGGGCATGCCTTGGGTTAGTTTTTGTTTGTTGCGCCCCTATAGCGAGCGAATCGAGCGGATGACTATGCGTGAAATGTAATATTAGACATTCTAATGCAAACGTTACAAATGTAAACAATAAACAACGCACGTCAGTAGGTATCTGTGACGGGAATGTGTTTTTCGGGCTATCTGTAACTGTTAGTGTAAAATGTGTTTTTTCTAACACCAGAATACAGGCAACCAATTCCAAATAAGTGGTTGCCTATATACAGACGTTACGCGGCCTAAGGTGGCATTAGATTTTCATGTCGATGATGTCGATATAGGATATGTTAACACATCAGTGTCTCGAGTACTAGCAGACTCGCTCATTTTT
>MU182589.1:261125-280450 GCA_016904865.1 Pissodes strobi | reverse complement strand
GTATATTTTATATATTATTTTATAACATCAACCTGTCAAGGCTGGTGCATACATTAAAAATAATAGGATGTACAGATTCGAACAAAAACTTAACACAAAGGCTGAACAAATAATAATTAATAAACATACTAAATAATGAATATTATAAACTCACATCTTATTGTAGAAAGCAGAAAATCTTAATTAAAAATAAAAACTAACATGCAATCCGATTCACAACCACAAAATAAAAATTTTAAAATAAAATTAGGTGCAACATGTTTTGAATTTTTTTCTGGCTGTAGGACGTTGTCAACTTTTACCCGCCCCCAATTTTATGGGTTCAATTCTTTGCCCATCCACAACTGTACCTGAAGATAAACTCTCTTTGTGTGGAGTTCTGCAGCTTGAGATGTAGGAGGCAAAGTTGCTAGTTCAAAATTTTGAAATAAATTTTGAAGTGCGGTTACTTGGTTATATTTGAAGTACCGATACTCGTTCAAATTGTGGCTATTGAGACTGCCGTATTACTTTAAGATAAAAAACTCGCCTGCGTTTATTAAAGTAGGTAGATTCGGCTTATCACGTTTAAAATTTTTTTTTAGACAGTGCTTCATTACTTTTCAAAGCACACAGTGCTGTCTTTTTGCCTATTTTTAAAAAAGCTGCCTTAGTATCACAGCCAGATATTGCGTGAAGAAATAATATATTGGCCAATACTGATTTTCCCAATGTTTGTTGCAATTTATGGATGTTTGTCCGCCTATCTTGTTTCCCCATATACCGGGTCTCAACATGTATAAGTTTTCTGTCGTCTTGTCTAAGGAGGGCTAGCCCTCCTTAGTCTTCTCCTACAACAATCACGGTTTTGGTAGTTTCTGATTAGCATCTAGCCGGACCGTTCAACTTTGGAACTTGGAATATGGCACTTGGCAGTTCATGTTTTAGATTGATTGAATATCTTACTGCTGCTCCCCGATTGGATTTAAGTACAAATACTACCTGTAAATAGTCGTTTGTCTGTATCGCCACTAAAAATCACCGGATCCTCGGGCTTTCATTCGCGCCAGGTCTTCGCGGTGCAATCAGTTTATCGCAACAGCTCTCGTGGTCGAGGGGTCTAGATGGTTAGGTCTCAATTCGGCGGCCCGGGTTCAAACCCCGTTGCTTTTTTAAAAAAAAATTAAGGTTATGTGTCTGAACAGTTTTTTTTCTTGATTTTGGGTATGACTTAGGTTAGCACTTGGTTAGTTTCCTTTTCTTGAGCCCCCGTAACGAGCGAAGCGAGCGGAGAGCCATGCGAAAAGTGAAAAATTAGTCAACTGTCTTGACCGTCAGCCGAGGATCCGGTGATTTTTTACTGGCGTCTGTTTGTGTGAATCGTTATTCGAAAAGATATAAGATTGGATTGTCGTACCCGAGTACATCCACCACCGAGTAGCGACATTACGGGTTTCAATTTTCATGGCGCCTGCGCGAAATAGATTGTTTAGCTGTCATATGACAAAGCAAATGATGTTTTATTTATAGTCAGGCGGTTGATGTATTTGTTGCGATCATGGGTCAAGTTTCGTTTAGCTGAAATCCGTTAGGAAAAATAATAAATTTATTTTTTGGTATTAGAGTATTTCTCTCAACGCAGGGCAATCAACATTTTTCGCTGCAAATACATCAGTCATTTTCAAAAAAATAATAATAAAAGTTTAGAAGAGCGAAAATATTTGAAAAAAAAATCTTGACTAAGAGTGCCTCTCTACCCCTCTAACCCAAATTAACTAGAGTAAAAAGACTCTTCACTATTCCCAACTAACCAAAACTAACATAAATAAACCACAGCTCTTCCAAACTAATCAATAGAAATCAACACTCACCCAAACTAACCAAAACCAACTCAGACTAATCAAGATTAAACCAAACTAACCAAGACTAAGCATAACTAACCCTAATTAACCAGAGTAAAGAGACAAGCGCGCTACGTGCGCTTGTCTCTTCACTACCCCAAACTAACCTAAACTAACTACAGCTAATCCAAACTAATCAAAACTAACCAACACTAACTAAAACCAACCCAAATTAATCAAGATTAACCCAGACTAACCCAGACTAACCAAAACTAACTCAGACTAAGCAAAACTAATCCCAATTAACAAGAGTGAAGAGACAAGCGCGCCTAGCGCGCCTTTACTATCCCAAACAAAGGAAAAACAATCGAAACTAACTTTAATTAACTGAACAAGCGCAATAAGACAGAACGAAAATTAACCCAAACTAACAAAACACACGGATCTACTATGTCAATTTAAATAATTTCTTTAATATTTTCCATATAAAGAATTTTCGCGAAAAAAATTGTACATGTTTAAATAGCAAATTACTTGTCAAATAGAATTATTATCTAATTTTCATCTCCATAACAGATTTCCGATATTCAAAACTACAAAAAAAAATTAAAATTTTCATTTAAATAGACATTTTCGGAATAACACCATTTTATTAAATTAAAAGCTTTTTCTGGACCGGCCTATAGCAAAAAAAAAATAATAGGAAAATTATCCAACGACAGGTTTTAGTTTAATTATGATATAAAAAAAAATCGAATTTTCTGGAAAGCAAAACATTTCCCCAGACAAAAAAAAAAATTTTTGATATTCTTGTGTAGAATCGTCCTATAGAACGATATTTTTTGTAGCCGATATCCGCTAAAAGAAACTTGAGCCGCGATCATTGTGAAAAGGATGCTTCATTTATAGTCAGGCAGTTGATGTATTCATTGCGATCATTGTACGTACGTATGTCCAGACATAGTACTCTTTTTTGTCGTTTGTAATTTATATTTTTTTCCTAGTTTTAATGCACCCGTGTCTCATGCCTGAGACATTCGCGCAACTTTAGTATTTTTAACTAGGTATCAATTTTATGTCAAAATGTATTTTTTAGCCCTACCAGCTGTATCCCACTGGCATTCGATTCGTTTCTCATTCCCCGATCTAACGCTATGCAACACGACTAGTCTAAAAGTCACCCTCACATACCCCTAACACAATTTAATGTAAAAAATAACTTCTAGCAGATTACGTAAGTTTAGTTTACCAAAATATACCACATAAATACATATTACTTCAAGTTTCCTTCGTTTTCACAGTTTATAACATTAGGGGTGGTTGTAAAAATAAAAAAAAAATACATTCGATTCGTGTCAATTCCCCATCTAACGCGGTTAGTTTCACTTAACATAAACTTATTTTTAACCATTTGAGTGAATTCCGATAATTTATACTCAATTTTAATAGATTTGGTTAGTTCTGGTTAGTTGTCGGATCAACTTTTGATTAGTTTAACTTATTCTCAACCTAATTTAGTCATTTGAGTCGGTTCCGCTAGGTTATAATCAATTTTAATAGATTTGGTTAGTTTGGGTTAGTCGTCTATTGAACTTTCGGTTAATTTCACTTAGCCTCAACTTATTTTACTTATTTGAGCCGGTTCCGTAACGTTTTAATCAATTTTAATAGAATTAGTTAGTTTGGGTTAGTCGTCCAATCAACTTTCGGTTAGTTTCACTTATTTTCAACTTATTTTAATCATTTGAGTCGGTTCCGATACGTTTGCCATAATCTTTATATTATAACACAAATTGAATCATACCCGCATGATACAATTTTTTTTCGTAACGCGGGACGAATATTTCAAAACCATGTCGTGACGCGGCCTTGAAAAATGAGTCTATTGAAACCAAAGAAGTATTCACTTCAAAAATCATTTATATTGCAATACTATTTCTGTTAATTCGTTTCACCAAATTTGATTTTTCTAGACTATGAATTAAAAATGTTTCTTTTGTGTGTGATAAAATAAAGCAAACAAGATATTTTCTTGTTTTACAATGATATTCATATTAATTCAACCGCAAATATCCTCATTTCATTAAGTCCACTTCAAATTATCGACAGTGTAAACGAGTTCTTCACAATTTAACCAGTGAAATAGGTTGTTTATCCGTCAAACGCGTCAAATGAGAGAGAAAGAAAATTTGACCCCCAAACATCAAAGGTTCCGACGGTTTCTGTCGCTACTCGGTGGTGGATGTATGCATTTTTTTACTTTTTTTTCCTGATTTTGGGTATGCCTTGGGTTAGTTTTGGTTAGTTCCAGTTCGTTGAGCCCCCGTAGCGTGCGAAGTGCCATGCGTGACGTGAAATATTAGCTTATTGATAAAAAAATGAGCGAGTCTGCTAGTACTCGAGACACTGATGTGTAAACCTATCCTATATCCACATGCACAAATATCGGAGCAGCCCTCGTCAAATCACTGCGCATGGTTATGATGTAATAGCCGTTTACACATTTCCGTCCCCATCCGCATGCACATTTTCATCCCATTTGCCGAGATTTACCCACATACCGCCGCGTAAGATGTTTACACATCAAAAATTTGCGTTAAGAGCCGTGTAATAGACGATATACAGCAGCTTGCATGTGTTTCCGCGAATATATTCCACATCTAACCTCAAAATTATATTACGTTCGAACATATACCTCGAAGTGCCAAGTGCCATCTTCCAAGTTCCAATGTTGAACAAGATTGCTAGATGCAACTGTAGTTTATGTAGCGCACTTCATAGCTGTTGCTGCAATCGTGGGCGGCTGTCGCACTCTAGTCGCGTTGTACGAACGCCGCCTAGTGTAGGTGGCTTTAGTTGTAACCCCCTACGCGACCGTACCTTATTGGCGGAATTTGTCTGAGGATGTCATTTCGCTGTTGCCAGTTGTATAAAAAATATCTCAATATTTCATTACAGTAAGTAAAGTAAATTGCCAATACAAATGAATTTTATTGGTGATATTCCACTAAAATGCAAAATTGCTTAAGTTTGAAGGCCTGAATCAACTTTAAAACTTCTTCAAATAATAAAAACGAGTATTCCGTTTGATTGGTAATTTTGTGCCCCAAAAAAAATTTATCTTCTAAATTTTCTGAGAAACTTATTATTTTTGAGGAAATTGCAAAAAACTTCAAAAATGTACCTATGGGGGTGATTTTGGGGTTGCGCTCTTTATTGGATTTTTTGGGATTTTCAGTGAGTTGTATAAAACCCCCAAAGGAATACAATGGTGCAAAAATTAGCTTGTAGCGAATTTGTCCAAGGTTTGCGTAAAAATATGGCCTAAGTAGTCGCTTATTAGTTGACTCGAAAACGTATTATTACCTCTTTCACATTAAAAACTACCAAAAGAATAGATATAAAGTTTGAGAATTTCAGATGGTAAAATAAGTGGTAGGAGGTAGATGCATTACCTTAGGCGCATCGGCTGATAAAAAATCAGCTCATCAAAACGACGCAGCGTTAAATAACTCCTAAACCATTTCACTGCTGTGTCTGTGGCTTCGTGTTTCGCTATAGGGCTAAATGTATATGATGGTGACTCCAGGATTAGACATTATGGAGATAAACATTTCGAAATCTGTGTAATGGATGACCCTATTCGCAATGTGCGTTACACGACGCGACATCTGGTGGTACAAAATGTAGTGAATTTCTTGGCTACGCAACACGTCAAGTACATCGGAAACGATTGAAAATTCAGGACAAATTTTTGATTTTAGTGCAATATAATTAGTTCTGCAGATAATACATTGATATATGAGAATATTTATCGATTCGATTGAAAAAAGCCAAGTTCGATATTGAATTTTGTGTGTATTCAGCAAAACTTCGTAAGTTATGAAAGCGTAAATATGAGGATATCATAATAACAAAAATAGCATTGTGAAATTGATACGATTAAAAATTCGATTCATGAAGTTTTACTGAAATTACTTTAGAATGAATAAAAACGATTTAGAATAATTTATATTTCAATCTGGAAATTGATAGACAAACTGAAATTAAGTTATTAAATATATTTTTCGGGAATATTAGTGCTGTCCATTGCACTAATCATAAGAACCGGCTTCGAAAATATATCACACAGGTCATAATACTTACCCTTGTTGGTTCTGGTGTCATATGAACACCGTCGATTTTAAAGCATTTTTTGGGTTCTATGGAAAGATTACATCAAATGGGACACATTAACGCAAAAAAAATTGCGGATGAAGAACATTTTCTCAAAATAAATTGAAAATAAAAATTAAAATTTAACATACATTTTTTCCTAATAAACACAATTCCAGTACACTTTGTCCTAAGGTATGATCGCAGAAGGTTAATAATAACATAATATAAAGCTTCTTTTCATACAAATTGCAAATAAAACTGTTTTTTTTTTGCACTTTAAAACCATAATATAATATTTATGAGATAAACGTCAACATGACTATGACTCAGTTGGTTATTGTACTGGTAGATGTTGCCAAGTGTAATTTCTATTTAGTTCTAAAATATAACAACCTCGTGTTGAATATGTTGCAAAAGTACTGTGGGACGAAATCTTCTTATAAATAATGATTACTAAAGGCTTTGTTTAATAAAATAACAATAATTCGAATATATGATTTACTAGAATTAGATGTTACGCTAGAAGTGGGTCACTTTTAATAATAATTCATATAAACTAATTCATTAAGTTTATTGAAATAGATACAAATTTAAAAGATCATTTTGATTAGTTTAAGAAAGTATCACGCGTAGCGCGTTTGTTTTGTTACTCTGAATTAATTTTGATTTTGTGTTGGGCGTGGTTGGTCAAGCGCGTAGCACGCTCGCCTCAATGCGCTTCTTTGGCCAATTAAAATTAGTTTCGATTATTTTTGCTTAATCTGGAATACGTTAATAAGGGTTAGTTTAGGTTAGTTTGGGTTGGTTTTGCTTAGTTTATGATAGCGAAGAGAAAAGTTCGCGTAGCGCGCTTTTCTTTTTATTTTGGTTAATTAAGGTTAGTCTCGGTTAGTATGGGTTAGGTTTGGTTAGTCTGGGTTAGCTTGCTTTAGTTTTGGTTAGTTCGCGTTAGTTTTAGTTAGTATGGGTTAGTTTTGGTTAGTCTGGGTTGGTTTTGCTTAGTTTCGGATAGGGAATAGGCAATAAGCGCGCGTAGCGCGTTTGTCTCTTTACTTTGGTTAATTAGGGTTAGTTTGGGTTAGCTTTGGTTAGTATGGGTTGGCTTTGGTCAGCCTGGGTTGGATTTGCTTGTTTTGAGATAGCGAAGAGAAAAGCGCGTGTAGCTCACTTGTGGTTTTACTTTGGTTAATTAGGGTTAGTCCAGGTTAGTTTTGGTTAGTATGGGTTTCCTTTGGTTAGTCTCGGTTAGCTTGGACTAGTTTGGGTTAGTTTTTGTGGTTTTGGGTTAGTTTTGGTTAGTAGGGGTTAGTTTCGGTTAGGCTCGGTTGGTTTTGCTTAGATTGGAATAGCGAAGCGCGCTTGTCTCTTTACTTTGGTTAGTTATGGTTAGCCTGGGTTAGTTTTGGTTAGTTTGTATTAGCCTGGGTTGGTTTTGGTTAGTTTGGGTTAGTGCCGTCTAGTTTGGGTTAGTGTTGGTTATTTTGGGTTAGCTGTGGTTGATTTACGACAAGCGTGCGTATCGCGGTTGTCTTTTAAAGTTATTTCATTTTATGACAAATATACTTGATCTAGGGTCGACAGTGTACTGTGAGTAAACATTTAGTACTTATATATACATGTATAGCTAAACAGCCAGGGTTAGTTTGGGTTAGTATGGGTTACTTTTGGCCAATCTGGGTTAGCTTGAGTTAGTTTACGTTAGTCTGGACTAGTTTTGTTAGCTCGGGTTATTTTGCATTAGTCTGAATTAGTTTTATTGGTTAGTTTGGGTTAGTTAACAGACAAATGAGAGCCCTTTTGGTTAGTCTGAGGTATATAAGGAACAAGCGCGCGTTGTGCGCTTTTTTTGTGGCTTTCACAAGTTGTTTTTCTACTTTATGAAACATGCTCCTAGACTTGGCAATTTGCTTACTTGAAAATCAAGAAGGTTAGCCAAGTCTGACAACATTGCAAGTAAATTGTCATCATTAACGTTATATTGGGATAGTTCTCGCATTCAAATGTCACTAAACAGCCTCATTTCTGAAATTTCTTTTTCAATTTTTGGCGTCAAAAGTGCTTCATCCGCAAACTGTTTTGCATTAATACGTTCCATTTGATGTAATCTTTCCATTGAACCCAAAAAAGTCTTTAAAATCGACAGTGCTTATATGACACCAGACCCTTTTCGTTGTATTCCACGTGTATATTTGTATAGTAGCAGAGTAAAGTTCCAAATTTCTCCGACTCGCGCGCACGATCGTTCGTCATTTCTCCCACTACCCTAACGCACAGAGCGAATAGGGAATTCATATAACGTTCAAGTAATAAATACCGAATAATTTTACAATAGATTTTCTCAATATAAGGGGCCTGAATACAGACATTAGGTCAAACACACTAGTTTTTGAAAAAAAACACAAGTCTGTTTTACAACGACAGCAGTTAACTATCCATAACCTGGACATGACTTACACTTACTATTGAAACAAAAATACCATATATTCAAAAAAAAATTCCCTTGAAAATACTCCTAAATACCCAAAATTTTTCGAAATGTGAAAAATTACCTATAAATTTTCCATAAATACCCAAAAATACCCAAAAATACCTAAAAGCACCCAAAAATACCTAAAAATACCTCTTTCAAAAAAGCAACTTTCGCTATTGACCTTGCGTATTATTTATTTCATCCGAATAAAGATAAAACTATTTATTTAAAGATCAGCATTTATTTATTAAAAACAAATATTTAACTTCAGAAATTTCCTAAACGAATCAACAAAGCTTAACAGCCTAGCTTTGGCATAGTAGGAACAAATTTTAAAACTGAGCCGATTTGTGGATATTTGGTATTGGCTAAACATAGTACTGTAGCATTTAATTTTTCATGAAGATATTATAAGTAAATGCTACCTATTTTTGTTAAGAATTCAAGCAATATACGTTATTACAGTTGTTTTCATATATTATGCATTGATTGTATTTAATTAACTCTCTGGAAAAATGACACTTAACCCTTAAATGTATTTGATACATGTCTACTCTTATTTGTATTTATTTAGAACATAAATTATTTCATAACTTAAGCAAACATTAAATTAATAAGCCACGAAGTATCAGACGGTCTTTAACTTTCTCTTTACGAAATGTTGATAAGAACTAGTAACCTTTCTTCATGGTTGGATTTCTTAAAGTAATAAAACATACTTTTGATATAATAATTCAAGCCACTGATTCACTACATACTATCTTATTAATTCAATATTGCCTTCATTTCCCAATAAAGATTGTTTTCTTTTGAATTAATTCTCACCTTTGGTCATTATGTTTCATGCAAGTTAATATTTAAATATGACGTCGTTCCTGATTGTGGTTACGATGATGACTCGAGAAATCGAACCCGAGTGAAACTAATGTTCAATCTATATGGCACTGTACATGAGAAAACAGCTTTCGCCGCTCGGTCCCAGATAAACCCACACCAGATGCGAAACCTCCCGCCTAACGCATGAAACAAGAATTCGTTTAAAACTCCGCCTCCTTGGGATGGCCAGCCATCCCAAGAAATAGTCAAGGCAAGCTGTAGTGTGATTTTATACGCGAGCCATGCGAGTTTTTTGGATTAGTTCGAGAGTGTTACGAAAAATAATTAATCTTTAATTTATTTTTGTTAAAAATGCCTGGTTAGAAGTGCCTTTATTTAAATTGTTCTACTAGAAGCGGTGGCGAAAAATCATTATTTAAATTACCTCGCGATCCTGAAAGGTATGTATAAATAATCTTTAATGCACATTCCAGCACACTTATTTCCAAAATTATTGCATATTCTAAAATCGAATGAGCACGAAATTCAATTAAATCTGAAAACTGGCAGTTACAATGTTATAGTTAAATCTTTTTTAAATCCAACTAATGTTATACAGTGTCCGCCAGAATATTATCCACATATGGAAAATTTCTTTATTATTATGATATCAGAACTTTTGTTTTAACCAATCTATTCTGCATGTCTCACAATCTAAAAATGCATTTTAACATTGAAAATGTTTCTGTTTTCCTAGTATAGGGCCTTAAATCGTGAACAAGTGCATGCTACATTTGCCACATTCATGACGTCATACGCGTGATAGATCGTGTTAGTTTGTTTAAACCTAAATTTGATTATAACGTATCGGAATCGGTTCAAATGACTAAAATAAATTGGAACTAACTGAAACTTACCGAAAGTTTATTAAACGACTAACCAAAATTAACCAAAAGCACCAAAACGGGCTAAAACGTATCGGAACAGGTTCAAAAATTGAAGTAAGTTAAAACTAATCAAAACGAACCGAATTTTGGCGACTAACCAAAACTAACCAAAAACATTAAATTTGATTATAACTTGTCGGAACCGGTTCAAATAACTAAAAAAATTGGAACTAACTGAAACTAACCGAAAAGTTGATTGGCCCACTAACCATAAGCGCCAAAACGGGCTAAAACCTATCGGCACAGGTTACAAAAATTAAAGTAAGTTAAAATTAACCAAAACGAACCGAATTTTGGCGACTAACGAAAACAAACCACAAACATTAAATTTGATTATAACGTATCGGAACCGGTTCAAGTGACTAAAATAATATGGAATTAACTGAAGGTAACCGAAAGTTGATTGAATGATTAACCATAACTAACCAAAGATAACTAAAAGCACCAAGAGGGGCTTAAACTTATCAGAACACGTAACAAATGTTAAGTTAATACTAACCAAAATTAACCGAATTTTGGCGACTAACCAAAACTAACCAAACACATTAAAATTGCTTATAATGTACCAGAACCGGTTCAAATGACTAAAATATAATAAAACTAACTGAACTTTACCGAAAGTTGATTGAACGACTAACTAACCAAATGCACCAAAACGGGCTAAACGCATAGATGTAGATTAAGAATATTGAATTAAGTTGAAACTAACCCATATTGATCGAATTTTAGTGACTAACCAAAACTAACCAAAAACATTAAAAATGCTTATAACGTCTCGTTACCGATTCAAATGACTAAAATAAATTGGTACTACCTGAATTATACCTAAAGTTGATTGAACGGCTAACCAAAAGTATGTAAAAGCATCAAATCGAGCTAAAACGTATCGAAATAGATTAAAAATATTAAAACTAACCCAAATTAACTGAATTTTGGTGACTAACCAAAAATAACCAAATCCACTAAAATTGTTTATAACGTATCGGAACTGGTTAAAATGATTAAAATAAATTAATATCAACTGAAATTAACTTACAGTTGATTGAACGACTAACCAAGACTAACCAAAGGCACCAGAAAGGGCTAAAACATATCGGAACATATTAAAAATATTAAGGTAAGTTGAAACTAATTAAGCGAATTTTGGCGACTAACTAAAATTAACCAAAATATTAAAATTGGTTATGACGTATCGGATCCGGTTCAAATGACTGAAATAAATTAAAACTAACTAAAACTAACCGAAAGCTGATTGAATGGCTAACCAAAACTAATCAAAAGTAACCATAAACACCAAAAAGGGCTAAACCTATCGGAACTGATAAAAGGTATTAAAATAAGTAACTAACCCAAATTAACCGAATTTTGGCGAGTAACTAAAATTAACCAAAAACGTTTAAATTGGTTATAACGTATCGGAACCTGTTCAATTGGCTTAAATAAATTGGAACTGGCTGAAAGTAACCGAATGTTGATTGAATGACTAACCAAAACTAACCAAAAGTAACTAAAAGCACCAAAACGGGCTAAAACGTATCGAAATAGATCAAATCTATGGAAGTAAGTTAAAACTAAGACAAATTAACCGAATTTTGGTGACTAACCAAAAACACTAAAATTGGGTATAACGTATCGGAACTGATTCAAATGACGAAAATAAATTAAAATAAACAGAAAATTAGCCTTTTTTCGTGCTCTTGTCTACTTTTGGTTAGTCGTTTAACCAACTTTTGGTTAATTTCAGTTAGTTTTAATTTATTTTAGTCATTTGAACCGGCTCCTATACATTATCACCAATTTTAGTTTTTTGGTTAGTTTTGGTTAGTCATTCAATCAACTTTCGGTTACTTTCAATTAGTTCCAATTTATTTTCGTCATTTGAACCAGTTGCGATACGTTATAACCAGTTTAAATGTTTTTGGTCAATTTAAGTTAGACAGACTTCGGTTAAATTCAACCTAATCAAATTTTTTTTAATCCGTGCCGATACGGTTTGGCCCTTTTTGGTGCTTTTGGATACTTTTGGTTAGTTTTGGTTAGTCGTTCAATAAATTTTCGCTTGATTTCAGTTGGTTTTAAATGATTTTAGTCATTTAAACCAGTTTCGATACGTTATAACCAATTTTAATGTTTTTGGTTAGTTTAGGTTAGTCACCAATATTCGGTTAATTTGGGTTAGTTTTAACTTACTTTAATATTTTGAATCTGTTCCGATACATTTTAGCCCGTTTTGGTGCTTTTATTTGCTTTTGGTTAGTTTTGGTTAGTTACTCAATCAACTTTCGGTTACTTTTAGCTATTTCCAATTTATATTAGTCGTTTGAATCGGTTCCGATATGTTTTAATCATATTTAATGTTTTTCGTTAGTTTTGGTTAGTCCTTAAAATTTCGCTCGTTTTGGTTAGTTTTAACTTATTTTCATCTTTGGAACCTGGTTTGATACGTTTTAGGCCGTTTTGGTGCTTTTGGTTACTTTTGGCTAGTTTTGGTTAGGCGTTCAATCATCTTTCGGTTAGTTTCAGTTATTTCCAATTTATTTTAGTCATTTAAATGAATTCCGATACCTTACGATCAAATTTAAGTTGAAATAAACAAACTAACACGATCTCTCACGCATATGACGTCATGTGGCAAATGTAGCATGTACTTTTTCACTATTTGAGGCCCTATATTAGGATAACAGAAACATTTTCAATGTTAAAATAACCTTAAATCGGCATGCAATAGAGCGTATTAAGGGAATTTCTGCAAAAAAAGTCAGAGCAGCCATAATAACACAAGATTTCCATGACCGCCTGTTGGGAAAAAAGAAAGTGAATGGCTATTGCAAATTTTTATTTTTGCTGAACCAGTCCACCAACAAAACACGTTTTCATTTATTTGGTGCGGACCAACTATTTTAATTTTGAAGAACAATTCTATAATCATACCCAGATTATTTGGTGCAGGCCGCGTATAACCGCCACGTCAAGGTTAAAGTTGGCTGGCGAGGAATTTGCCGATCTTTTGCATCTGGTGTGGGTTTATCTGGGGCTCGGTGTCAATGAGCTGACAATTGACATCGGAAAACGAAGTCAGGCGGTCAAGTGGCCTTTGTCTTCATGGTGGTCGAACAGTCTTGTTGACCACATTTTATAGTTTTGAATTTAAGAACCATCATGGGTCCATTAGGCCAAAAGATTTTCAAAATCTTGTGCCATTAGGCCTGAGAAAGACTTGGCCTATTATATTTTTGTCTAATCCTTGAAGATGCCTTTTAATTTTTGTGGTTAATCCATCACCACCTAGTAAAGGTAATCGTTGGCTTGTGCTTTATAAAAATCAGAACATTTAAACAATCTTAAGTAAAGTGGCTAAAGACATGTTTGTTTCAGGTTTTATTGTGGGATGTTGATATTAGAGAATATTAGATAATTTTGATTTGGGAATGGCATAAAGATGCTATAAATTTCAATTGGGATTTACAGTCTATAAGTAAATCTTAAACTTCCATGCTTCATGGACAGGGTGGAGTAGAAAAATCAGTTTGGTCTGGAATTTCACATGATTAGATAAGGAAACAATAAGCCACAAGATCCTCAGAAAGGGAAGCACTTATCCAGCTGACTGGAATAACTCAAGGCCAGTTCTTTCCTTTTAATATGTAGGTGATCAGCCGTCTACCTAGTGTAAAATTTTATACTTTATCACTAACTTATTCACATTAACTTTTTACCTTTAATTATTCGGCTCACTTGGTAGATATTATACACGTTTAATGCCTTTTACGGATAAACCAAATTACGTGGCGCCCAATTTAAGTGCACAAAGGTCATATGCCAAGAACCTCGGCCTCCGCATTAAGAGCTAACCGTTCGCAATCTTTAGTGGCAAAATAACGCCTCAGTACATATATAAACCACTAAATTCATGAGTAACTCTTGCTCTACTTTTATCCAACTTATTTCTTAAATACAACACATAAATAATGAACTTAAGAAATTTGGCAAATAAATCAACAAAACTTAACTAAATGCAATCCCGAGACTAAGCCACTATTATGGGTATAATATATAATACACAGTAAGTTACCTACGACCGATATCTACGAGGTATTTACTACTAAGTAAACCGATACCAAAGAATAAGGTATAAAACACTGATGGACAAAATCCTCGACAAAAACGTAGTAAAAACTTGATTAATACTTATTGCTTAGTTCCTTTTTAGATGTTTGGACCATAAAATATGCATTTTTTTTCAACATTGGCGATATCTTCTGTCTTGGACCAAAGATCTGAACCTAATTCTTGTTTTAAAAATTTCATTTTGTATTTTAATTCACCAACTGCATTTATTATTCTACCTACATACCAGCCTTCATAATACACCACACTATAGAATGTTTCTTTTTCTATAATAATAGCCATGGTGCCTGATTCATCTGCTGTATTATTTTCTTCTAAATTTTCTTCTGAAGAAAATTGTTCTGTGTCTGTAGAGTCATCAAAAACAATCTGGTCACTGACCTCTTCTGCGTTGGCCGCAGAGTCGGAATGAAGTTTAGTTTGCTTTCTCCTTAATTTTTTTTTCTGGGATTTTTTTTTACAATTTTCATTGGTCATTTTTTTGTTGCTTCCATTGCTTCGATATTTGTTTCTACATATTTTTTTTCCTGAGATAAATCGATTTAGCGTATCTGTACTGATTTTTCCATTGTCTTCGACGAGAAGCCAACAAAAAGATCGTATTTATTATTAGGTAATGTCACTTTTAAATATGGGTTATTCTCTGTTAAAGTTAAATTTTTACTTGAGTAATCTTTCAGATCGATACCAATATTGAGCAAATTTTCAGTGCCAATAACATTTAAATCCGCCTCATTTGCAAAAATTGTACCGATTAAAGATGGTATCTTCAGAAGCAGTGCCATATGTCTCAATAAGATCTTGCCGAGGGTCTTGCAATTGATCTTTATTCTCATGCTCCTTATTGGACTCCGCTTAAAGTTTGATGTCAAATGCATTAGCAACTTTTTTGTCCTGATTCAAGCCGAAGAGTACCAGGTCCCTGTAGGCATCAGCTTTTACCTTATTAACAATTAACTTAAATCGATATTATTAATCTCTTCCAGAGATAGGTGCTTCACGTTTTTTCACTATTCTACTTATTTGCCCTTGAAAACATGTATTGCTATTTAAGGTCACTCAAAACAAAATTAATGTATGAAATTTTGTCAATTCTAAACATTAAATATTTGATGGTAAAGTTAATCATCGTTGAGAAAGTCGAAGTCTTGGATCTGGCAGCTCTAAATAAACCCTCATATGACTGACTACTGGAAAGCTATGGTAAAAACATGGTATTATTTAAAGAATCATCAGATTGAAATTTTTATTTATTTTTTTTTAATGTATGACCATTGAGCTCGATACATGTATATGCGTTTAAAGTAATAAAGTTATTTTTATGTGCAAAATCTCTTTGCGTTTTATCCAGGTTCTCCAATAGCGGAGAACAAATACCCAGATTTTATAGACTCTGTCACATAATATTTCATCATCTTTAATAAGGGATGCAATAATATAATTCATAACTTTTAAATACATTAAGGTAGCATTGCTGCCTGGAATATTTTGTAAATGTTGAAGCACTCGATCATCACAAATCTTTTCTGCGCTTCTAAAATTCATTTTATCTTCAGAGTGTAAGTCAGACTTACTTAAGAGATGTTTATCTTTATCTGTATTGCTTAAGAGACTTTACTAAGTTAGTTAAAAAACGAGTTTCTAGTTTAGGAATAATGTGCAGGATCCTGCATAAAACAAACATCTCTATAATCATCATTTAGATTAAGTTTTTCAATCAGTAAAATAAAGTGTATAGAGTATTGTTTCGAATTTTTAATTAATTCAACATTTTTTTAAAATTTTTACCATTATTTCCAAAAATAGAAAATGTTAAGCGTTTTTTGGGAAAAAATAAAGCGATTTAATGACGGAAAAAAATACAGGGTGTTCGATTTAAAAAAAAATGTATGTTTGGGTCATATCTCAAAAACAGTATCTCTGGCAAAAAAATTCGGGCACGCCACTGAATTCTACGTAACAAGTGCTATAAGCATCCGTTTTTATCTTATCTGTAAGTTATCAGGTAGCTGAGATACAAGGGGTGCCCGAAAATACAACATTTTTAATATCGCTCTGTAGCTCAAAACCGAAGAGGCCTAGGAAAACTGTGTTTACGGTATCTTTTGTTTAACAAAAAAATAGCTCGGTGTCGTGAAAACCGCATCCTTCTATCTTTGCTAATTATCGAGAAACCCCGTAAATGCATCCAAAATGCGCCACCCTGTACAGGTGTTCACAGATATTGCGGGATAGAACAACTAGAAGACCACGCACCTGTGTCCATGTACCCAGCTAATTGAGAGGTGTTAAGAGAGACCAAAAAGGCTGTTGAATTTGGCATTTGCCTGCGTATTTATATTCTACAAAATGCTGATTGCTGCATCATTAAGGATTAAAATCGCTCCCGTCGAACGCTCTAGTTTATAATTAACTGTGAATGTTTATATAACATTTTTCAAGTTCAAGTTTAAACTTAGGACTGGGTGATATTTACTTAGTAGGTTTATGCATTTTAGTAGTTCACACGTTCCCCCTCCCTGATAACGTTGGTCCCCAACGTTTTATCCACACTTTTTTGCTTTAGAAGAGAGAAAAAACCTCAATTCGAGAAGACACATCGCATTTCTCAAAATTTTACTATAATTTATTATATATTTCGTCAGTGGACTTGTGCTGGCTTAGATCCACCCATTTGCATTTCATTTTGTAGTCTTCCATGCAGTTAAGTCCTCGTGTGGTTTGACTCGCTCTTTCTCTGTGACAGTCTGTTAGTTGACACTACAGTGCGTTCTTCTACTGCTAGTTATAAATGTAACAAAAGAAAAATTGTTTTACAAGTAATATTAATAATGTTGTGATCCTAGCCTAATATTTCTCGTTTGTGACGTGTTTTTTGACTTATTAATAAAAATATAGTTTGTTAAACTCGGCTGTTTACTAGAAATATGCTAGTTCCATGATGGATTTGTTTCTATGAAAAACAACATTTTCGTATTAGTAGTCATTGTGTTAATAAAGCAACTTGTTTGTCACGCATTATTTAAATACGGTCCTGTCTTAGAACACTTTAACTTATTACTACCTATATATTAAATGCTCATCTAGACTAAACTCTCACGATTTGACTTATTTAAGCTTACTGACCTATAATACCTTATACCTTATTGAAATAAAGGCAAACCTGTCCGTTTTGAGAGCATCAATTTGTTCCTTATTCCGGGTTATAATGCCATCTACTTTTAAAAATAGAATTTATATGTTTTAAAAATGCCCTTTATATGATATCCTCTCTGTTAAGATGCGTCCATCTCAACAGAGTTGACATTAATCCATTGTCTTTATATTGGTTAGTTTGAGGCAAGGATGGTTAATGGGGGTTTCTATATAAAGATAATGAATTTACCATTGGCGTTATAAATTAACTTATTGCGGCCCTGTCTTAAATTAATTACCTATATTGATAATATAATGGTTTACTAAACTTATTCCTAATTCTTTTAATGTTGATCTATATAAAGATTGCGATTTTGTTTATAAAATATTGATTTGTTAATTTTTTGCAAACCGGTGCATTTATTACAATATATTTTATTGTATTCTTGGCGTTTGAGCTTGGTGGTGACAAAAAGATTCTTTTAAACAAAAACATGTAGCCTGTTCCCAATTGTAAGTTATGATTATTAATTTTTTGAGGCTTATTATTTATTTTGTATTTAAAAAGTGCTTTGTATAGTTTAATCGTACATATAACAATTTTTATCATAGTTACTTATATACTACATTATACTACACTATATGTTTTGCAGGTTGCCTTTTTTTGTAGCCTCGTGGGTTGGCCCTGGCCTTTCCTGGAAGCTGCATTGAAAGTGTTGCCGTCTTCTGTCCGCTCATGGATACCCAATACATAGTTTTGTTGCATATCGATATTGAATATGTGATCATTATACTATGATTTTCTATTTGCCAATGATATGTTGGGCGTATTTGTTGTAATTGTTTGAATTCTTGTGCGATACTTTGCATTCTTTACATTGGAATGTAGTATTTTTGGGGTCAAATAGCCTATTTTTCGACACAATAAGCACTCCCTAACCATTATTCAATGTAAGATTCAAAAAGAATCGTTCAACGTCCAAATAACACGCAATTTAATCTACAAATACCGATAAGGCAAAACAGCGATGAACATGGCGGCCAGTTCCTTCAAGACGGGTGGCGGCTACGCGACGTTGTCGGCGTGTGCGGCGCTGATTTCGTGAAAAATGTGAAGTGGTGACATAGGGCCGGCCTATTTTACATAACGTTTTTATCGGAAAATAGGGTAGTTTATCAGTTTAGCAACAATTGGAATTTTATCAAAAGAATTTTCTTTTTGATTTAGACACTGAGAAAACGTTTTTGTTTTGACCATTAAAATGTTGCGCAATTGTTTGGTTATACCACAAAAATCCCCCCAAAGTTTGACTATTGAGGAGCTGAATAGTAAAAATCAGGACATTTTTGGCATGCGCAATGCTACCAAAGGTTTCACCTTTTCTTACGGGGTAACTCGATTCGGGGGCGTAACCAACAAGAAGTAACCCGAGCTAACCCAAATTAATGTAAAAAATAAATATGTTTCATTTCACGTATGACTCTCCGCTCGCTTCGGGATCCAACCAAACAAAGCTAACCCAGACTAACTCAAGGCATGCCCAATATCAAGAAAAAAATTGTCAGTCAAAAATGCAAATATTTTTTAAAGTTTTTTCTTGATTTTGGGCATGCCCTGGGTTACTTTGGGTCAGTTTTGTTTGGTTGCGCCCCGAAGCAAGCGAAGAGTACCATTTTTTACCATTTCAGCTTTCAATTGTTGTTAAACTGAAAAACTACCAAAGAGGGATATAACGCCTCGTATTTTTCGTGTATTATAAATGTTTATATTATGAACTACTTAAAAGCATTAATTAAATATCACCCTGTCGTAAGTTTGAACTTGAACTTGACAAATGTTATATAAACATT
>MU182589.1:233628-251125 GCA_016904865.1 Pissodes strobi | reverse complement strand
TAAATTATAAACATTATAAACATTGTCGTTATAATAATTTTGCGTTTCGTACCTCATAACTGATTCGTTAAAGTTTACTTATGTACCAATGCGACACGTATACCATGGTAGACGTGCACAAAGTTTAGTAGCAATAGGTTTATACTGATAAATCTCAATTACTAGTGATGATAGATACCTTATGCATATTGCGTTTATCATTAATTTGTTGAAATTGATTTTGGATCTTCCGTAATCATTTGTTATGTCATATTGTTAGATCCGATATGATCTAGTTCAATATTTGTGAGCATATATTAGGTTATTATTTTTTCCAATTAAGCTCTTTTAAATTTTTTTTATATTTGTATCATTCTGGTTATTGAAAGAGATATGACAGCTGTAGCTGAGTCTGAATACTGAACAGGCGTCTCAACCTTACTTCTGATTTTCTTATTATCTAATCTTATCCCTATCTTATCTCATTTCAATCGAAATTTGCTTAAACTCTGCCCAAAAGGTAAGAGGTTTGACAGCGATGCATGAATTTCACAAGGCTGTTGGTGTGAAATGCATTCACTTTTGTAATACCCACATATTCAATTTATTTATTTTTACTAATGCTTAATGTATTCATGAGAAATATGTAGGGAATGTTGCGCTCATTAAAATAATATCTCTTAAAATGTAAAGTTATAGAAATATGGAACTAAGTGATTTGTTGTTATGTTCGACAGGATACAAAATCTGGAGCCGGAGGAGTGGGCATTTATCTCGAGAAGCATTTTAAATACAGAATAATTCTTTAGGAATGTACAGTGCACAGATTTAATAGAGCACATATAGCTTAGATTATTCTTTTCTCACAGGACCTTGATATTAGGTAATATCACCGATCATATAAGTTCGGTGGTAATATATACAAGCTACTGAACTGTAGCTCTGAACAATTTCTCTCATACTTTAAGGATATTTTATCAGATTTGTACACTTCTTATGAAGCAAATTTAATGTTTGAGTGATTTTAATATTAATATGAGCGGTATTTTTAAAAATAAACTGAATAAAGCTTCAGTTATATGAAGCATTTAATCTTAGTGTGAATAATAATCAAAATTTAGAAGAGGAGGATGCCGTATTAATCTAAACAGTTCGACTGTGATATACTTTTAATAATAGAAATAATGTTATGAGCCAGGCGCCAGGGACATATAAGTCTCATTTTTTGATATTTTGTGTTCAGCACTATGACGAACCAAAAAGAAGTAATTTTCACTTGATATTTTAAGATATGAATATGTTAAATTTTCAAAATACCTGGAAATGAAATTATGGCAGGGCAGAACATATATGATTTGGACAGGGGACAAATATTTAACAACTTTAATTTCCATGCTGCAATCGGGAATGTGGCAGGTAAGATATACTTTATGGATAGGAAAAAGACCAGCAACTTGTCATTTCATTTTGAATTTATTTTATAAATTATGGTAACGTTTCCTAAACCCATTTAGCAAACTTACCAATAGATGCGAACGGCAACCAGTAATACAGTGGAGTGCTAGGTTCTTGGATCTTTCGGTACACTTTAATAAAGCTACCTAGTTAACTAGGGTAACGGGTCAACTAGGAAAAATTTAAAATGCTATTAAATCCTGAAAAGTAATTTTTGGAGGAGCTTTTCAATAAGACATAATATTTTCCCAAAATAAATACCCCTACTATGGATGAGATACCTTGATATAAAAAAACAATTATAGAGTACAATTTACAGCACATGTGTAAACAATAAAGCGATAAGAAAAAAGCACATACATAATATTGACTATTATCGACAATCGTGTCAGATACAAAGTGTTAGGCAAATATCCTGCATACCAGTTATTAGGTTACTAAAATGACGAGTTGGTAGATAGCGCACAGGTTTTAAAATTCATAAATTTTATTCTGCCGCAAGGATATAAAATATAACATGTGTAACTTAATCATCAATCACCCAATCTGTAGAAAATCTAAATTTGCCAAGATAGCCTTACAAATAGGTAAGTTATATTACTTACAAATGAAGCAGGTATTTCTAATCTTAAATTATTCCCAAATTAATACTAGTATTAGTATATTTACGGTCTATGGGTCTCCAAAGCACTTCCATCAACGTGGCCACCCAAAATCCAGCTAAATATAATCAACAAGGGAATAACACGCAAGTGGTGGTTGTAACCCAAAACTCGCAAAAATAGAAATCACAAGTAAGGAAAAGCGATATGATGTGTGTGCTAAAGCGGTATCCGCCGAGAGGATCCTAAAAACGATAAATATCTAGCATTGAAAAGATTTCTCATAACCTAACTAGTTTTTCATTTTACCTATAGAAAAATCTATAGGATTCTATGGCCCCTTTTTTCCTGGTATTGGCCAGTGGAACACAATAAAGTGTCTATTATAGAGAGGCTTCTTAAAAAGCAATAATAGTCAATTCTAAGCATCTGCTATATGGGAGGAACAGCAACATAGATCCTTCTATAAAAATTAGAAAATAGAATTAATTACACTGAAGAGAACATGAAGATTTTGTGACTTACCGCATGGATAACTCAACAAAATCTTTTATAGGTAGCCTCCATGATACTGGTACTGCTTAGGGTCGAAATACATTAACGTAACAGAAATATCATAAAATAATGATCCTTATTACTTCAACCAGTCCATGAGGCACCTCGAAAAGGAGTCACAAAAAATGCCGGTTTCTCGGCACAAGGTCTAGTGCGTGAAAGAGAAGCCGGGATCTATCACGGAACGAACTTCAACACCGTCACCTCCGAAACATTGTTGCCAACTTAACTTAGTTGAAATAACGAACCCATGCGCATGATGGAGCACCTAACGTCATATCCCGGTTAATCAAGCCTCTGCTCTAATTCGAAAAGCACAAGTAAATATGCCTTAAAAATCAGCAGGGAACTGTTACCAGGGAACGTCGATTCGAAAGAACCTGTCTAACTGTCAAAATCATATGTGCCTGACAGTTAATATATGAAAACACGAAATCTCGAAAGACGAAGAAAACAAAAAGGAATAATATACCGAAACACAATTAGATATATAAATTGCAATATACATTAGATGATTCTTATGTTCTCTAAATTGTTTGAGGTAGGTACTGCAACGAACTGGCTTAAAATAATACACAAACCCAATGTTACATTTAGACCGGCAGCTCGTGACAGAAAAAAGGGACTAATCTTTTACAGTCTGCCTTTGATAGGGGACATACTTACAGCCATAAGCAATTGGAATTTGTATTAAAAATTTCTCGCGCCGTGGTAATGCATGTTGAAACATGAATTTTAGTTTGCAAAAAAAAATTGTCTCTTTGAACAACTTTTTACAGTCTGCCAATGACATGAACACAAACTAAGTTTGCCAAATCCGTCATAATTGGCAGACGTTTTTCAAGAGTACAATAGTCACGCATGCTCGTGTAATCTTGTAAAAAAAAATCGCGTAACTGAGAACAATTTTTTACAGTCTGCCAAGCACAAATTAGACCTAGTTATCAGTAAAATTATAACAATTTTACTAAGCAGACGTTTTGCAGATGTATAAATGTCTCAGACGCATTAGTTAATTATCAACATTTTTATGATAACTCATAACAACAATTTTTTACAGTCTGCCTTTTTTTCTTGTAATGTTTAGTTACTGAATAAGCGTAATATTTCAAGGCAGACGATTTGAGAATGTAGAACGGTCAGTATTAATTTACTGGGGAAAATCAGGCAATTTAAACAACTACTGCTATTGCATTACCTACTATTACTACCTTTCAATGACTACCTACCCCGATAAAATTAAGTAGGCGTAGAGTAAAAAGTTAAATAAAAGATGACGGTCAGCGCTCATCGAGCCAAATGTTTGTTACTTAAGCCGCGTTCGCTTTTGTCATATTTTCCTCGATTTGCTCTGAAAATTTGACAGTTACGAGTTCTGTGTATTTAAAAGGAAAATCCAAGTCACGTGCCTGTCAAAATATTAGAGCAAATCAAGGAAAAAGATAACAAAAACGAACGCGGCTTTAGTGTCATGATTAACTATCATGAAGGCTCTTTTACAATTTTTTAAAAATAACTTTATTCAAAAGACCTTGACATATAAAGTTGTTATACCAAAAATTAGATTTTTCTGAGAAGTTTAAATCGGTGAAAATAAATAAGAAAGTGCTGCTGGAACCACGGTATAAATAAATATATATTTGTACTCTGCTGGAACATTGTAAAGACGTGACGTCATTAGATATGAAATTCGCGTTGGGATATATATTTATCTATGACAGTGACAGAACCGTTAGCATTCTCGCGGCTGGTGGCGTAGGTCGCGAACTAGCAACAGAACGTGATCCTCTCTTATTACGTTACATTCCCGATCGAGACGCCCTTCGATCCTTCGAATTCTGCATATTTAAACTCTTATTTCAAGAACCGCTTAACGAATTGATTTAAAATTTTGAATATGGCTTATTTTCATGAAGTATATTGGATAGGTAATAGACATTTGATTGTTTTTTTTTTAAATTAGCCCATTTTGCTAAAAAGGGCGAGACCGAGCTTCATTTACGTTTTTAACTTTTTTCGATTGGTTTTTCTGGGTTGCATACATATAACATACAAACTCTTCAATGCTTTCTTTAGCATTTGCAATTAAGGCAGGATCTAACAACTCTCTACGAGCCCTTTGATACCTTTCGGTACATTCTAAAAGAGAATACGGTCTCTGTAAAGGCATGAAAAGCAGGTAATGCAGAGCAAAGTTGATTGCCTAGGCCTAGAGCTTCATGGATTTTAGTTGATAAATCTGCAGTAGTTTCCTGTGCCGAATTGCAGCCAAATGCACAAACCTTGAAGTATAAACAAATATATGTATATTTAAAAAAATATATTTTTAATATCAAAATGTTAAAATTTAATTAAATTATATTTTAATTTTCTTTACCATTGAATTTGATGCTATTGGCTAGCGTTATATTTAAAATGTATGTATCGGCACACCTCACCACAACGATCTTTGGGCCCTCTATTTTATTCCAAAAACGTGCGTTTTTTGTATGGGCTTCGATGTGCCCTCTGCAGTTTAGGTCAGTTAAAGTGCTTCTGTAATCTTTTCCATGGTAAGTAGCATATTTATAGCAGGACTTAAAATAAATATAGATATCTTTCTTATCAATGAAATTGGCGATTTGATCGCTACACCAGTGCTCGACTAAGAAAGCCACTAATGCTTCTTTCAATTTACTGTTCTGTAATTCGGAACTAACATTTCTGGCCAATCTTGATTGGCACCTTCGAATAAAAAATATAAGTTGACTTTCTTTCAGCACAACCCTCCTTTCATTTGACACCCTTTCAACATTGCTAAGTGTAATACGACACATACACACACACCCACCATCACCCATCCATGCGTACACGTACACCTTTGGACACATTATATGTTCACCAATGTAATAATAATTTAATAATTATTAATAACTTACTCAAATGATATCCGAATATCTTTACACTTCGCTTTCAAGGAAGTAAAGTTGCTGTAGCATGGTGTGACGAGATATCCCACTAATGCGTCGCAAGTCTCCGGTACTGTAATTTGGGAGTACTTAATCCCAGCGTTTCTTCTTATGGCGGATATTCCTTTGCACTTTTCTAAAATGCCTGGCTTAAAGAATTTCAGGTTCTTGGTTTTTCCGCAAACAAAACACGTTGGATTAGCCTTTTCTACCACTTCCATATCTTGCTCGTTGCTCGATTCGACAAATCAACTTCCCAATAAATGAACATACTGACATACACAACGTTCATGATATATATGCTGGGTTCGGGTTTAAAAATGGAGTTGGAATGGAGTACGAGTGGTTTTTCGGGCACGTAATCTTGGAGCGTATGGAGTCAAAATGTATAGTCGAAATTCGGAGTTATTGGACCTGGGAACGACAGATTACTGACGGATTCAAGACAGCTGTTTTCTGTTTTCAATTTTAATTTTTAGGAAAGGGGTTTTTTTATGAGAATTCGGAGACAAGGTTTGCTCAATTACAAATTTTATTAATGTTTTATTACGTAGTACCTGTGACCCATCAAATATAACGGGGTTACCTGCCTCGTCTATACAACAGGACAATGCGGATATTTACTTATTTCCATATTTTTATAATCTTGGACTACACATGACCACAAAATGTGTGCATATGATCCAAACAAAATAAAAACTCTCAAGAAAATAAAAAATGACATGTCTCGCTCGATTCTCAAACTACGCAGGCTCACTCCAATATCTTCCTTCGCGTTGACCGTCATCTTTTATTTCATTTTTTACTCTACGCCTACTTAATTTTATCGGGGTAGGTAGTCATTGAAAGGTAGTAATAGTAGGTAATGCAATAGCAGTAGTTGTTTAAATTGTGTGCTTTTCTTTCTCCAGTATATTAATACTGACCCTTGTACATTCTCAAATCATCTGCCTTTAAGTATTACGCTTATTCAGTAACTAAACATTACGAGAAAAGAAAGGCAGACTGTAAAAAATTGTCAAAAAATATTTTTTTTTCATTACATTAGTTAAAAAAAAAATTTTCGTATTCTGTATGCGCTGGATTCGTCTGCCAATTTTTTTATTCTATATTAAAAATTATAAAGTTTATATCTAATCTAGTTTGAATCAGTAAAAAATTGTTCCGAGTTATCGTAAAAATATTGTTAATTAACTAGTGCGTCTGAGATATTTGTACACCTGCAAAACGTCTGCCTAGTAAAATTGTTATAATTTTACTGACAACTGAGTCTAACTTGTGCTTGCATGGCAGACTGTAAAAATTTGTTCTCAGTTACACGAATTTTTTACAAGATTACACGAGCATGCGTGACTACTGTACTCTAAAAACGTCTGCCAATAAGCTTATGACGGATTTGGTAAACTTAATTTGTGTTCATGTCATTGGCAGACTGTAAAAAGTTGTTCCAAGAGACCATTTTTTGCAAACTAAAATTCATGTTTCAACATGCATTACCACGGCGCGAGAAATTTTTAATACAAATTCCAATAGCTTACGGCTATAAGTATGTCCCCTATCAAAGGCAGACTGTAAAAAATGAGTCCCTTTTTTCTGTCACGAGCTGCCGGGCTAATTTGTGTCGAACAAATTGTTACGTTTTTATTAACTTTTAGATCAAAGAAAAGCTTGTGAGTATTTTCCTGAGTGATTAAAAGAAAGCTCAAATATTAAATCTATGAAGACAATAGCTAGCAAATTGAACTATAGTTCAAGTCGGAAATAATAGTCAGTGACTCATTTTTAGTTTTAAGGCGCGCCTCGAGGGGTAAGGGAAGAGGGAAGGAAATTCCAGTGGCGGATACAATTGCTTTGTATATTAATATGTTATAATAACTATATAATGGAATAGTAATAAGTAGACTTAGGCAAATATCCACTTAAAAAATAAAGTTTATGGACATAAATATGCATGATTTTAGTCTAAAATATGCAAAAAAACGTATATTCAAAATTATTCCTATGTCTAGTAATAAGCAACAAAATTGTTCTACAAAAAAATAGTACTATGTATTCATTAAGGCTAGGAAAAAAAGAGCCATGGATGATAAGGGGTTTTTCTTATCATAAAATACCATATTGAAAGTTGCATCGAAACTTTACATCAAAAATCAATAAAATTTTAAGTTTACTACTCGTTATCGGAGGTTTGATCAGAATTTGATTCAGAATCATTACTATCACTACTTTCGGAACCAACATTGATAATAAGAGGTTCAACTATAACTTCGACCGTAGTATACAAATCCCACATTTTTTGTTGAATTGAAAATGATGAATAAAAACGCAAAAATGTGATTTCGTTGAAATTCATTTAGTTTCCAAAAGCAGAGTTTAAAAAAGTAAAAATACAAACAAACGAGTGTTTATAATATAGGTATATAATTAAAGAAATGCATTTTTAGCAATAATATTAAACATTATCATAATTAAAACAAAAATAAATAAAAAAAATTAAGCGAGTCTGCTAGTACCCGAGACTAATGTGTAAACATATCCTATAACGATATCGGTAGTAAAAAAAATGACAGCAGCAAGGTATGTTCTAGCCGCTAGGGCGGTATTATACACAATTTTGCCATTTAAAATCATTTTAAATGGATTTTAGATGATAAAAAAGCATATTTTAAATTAAACGAACAGTCATAAGTATTATTCATTAATTATTATATTCGCAGTGTATTTATATCCATAGCACAGCTTATTTTTAATGGACGGTTGAATTTAAAATGAATTTTCGCTTCAAAATACACGGTTTGTTTTGGTTAGTTTTAACTTACATTAATTTTTGCAATCTATTCCGATACGATTTAGCCCGTTTTGGTGCTTTTGGTTACTTGTCATTAGTTTTGGTTAGTCATTCAATCAGCTTTCGATTAGCTTTAGTTAATTTTAAATTATTTTAGTAATTTGGACCGGTTCCGATACGTTTTGGTTAATTTTAGTTAGTCGGCAAAATTCGGTTAATTCAAGTTCGTTTCACCTTACCTTAATATTTTTAATCTGTTCTGATATGTTTTAGCCCAGTTTGGTGCTTTTGGCTACTTTTGGATAGTCGTTCACTCAACTTTCGGCTAATTTTATTTAGTTTTAATTTATTTTAGTTATTTGAACCGGTTCCAAAACGTTATAACCAATTTTAGTGTTTTTGGTTAGTCACCAAAATAAGGTTAATTTTTAGTTTCAACTTGTTTTAGCCCCTTTTGATGCCTTTGGTTACTTTTGGTCCATTTTGGTTAGTCGCCAGGATTCCCTCAGTAGCTGCGAGCGAACAGGGATGAGCCCAGCACCGAATCCCGCGGCCGATATCGGGCGCCGGGAAATGTGGTGTTCGGGAGGGTCCGTTATCCCGAGATTGTGCGGCGCGTCAATCAACTTTCGGTAAATTTCAGTTAATTTTAATTTATTTATACATTTGGTCCAGTTCCGTTACACTATAACCAATATTAGGGTATTTTGGTTAGTCACCAAAATTCGATTATATTTTAAATCTATTTCGATGCGTTTTAGTCCATTTTGATGCTTTTACTATTGGTTAGTCGTTCAATCAAGTCTTAGTAGTTTTAATATATCTTAGTCATTTGAACCGGTTCCGGTACGTTATAAGCAATTTTAATGCTTTTGGTTAGTTCTGGTTAGTCACCTAAATTTGGTTAATTTGGGTAAGTTTTAACTTACTTCAATATTTTTAATCTATTTCGATATGTTTTAGCCCGTTTTGGTGCTTTTAGTTATTTTTGGATAGTCATTCAATCATCTTTCGGTTACTTCCAGTTAATTCCAATTTATTTTAGTCATTTGAACCCATGATACAATAAACGGAAGGTATGATACCTAACCGTCTCAAATTCGTTCGCTCCGCGCATTGACGTCATTGCGTGATTGGCTTCTATTGAAATGCATACGTTTATAGGCACATAATCATTATGTTTTACCTATTTGCTCTATTTTTTAAGAAAATTTGTGTCCTGAGTGAAATTAAAAACTAATTATTACATATTAATACTATAAAAATACTAATAAAAAAATATATATTCAACATAACTTTTATGATGAATGGATCAAAATAGTTGTATTAAACACAGCATCTTTTGAGAAACATAATAAACTTTTACTTTTATCTAAAAAACGTTTATTGAGTATTGGCCAATCGACAGCAAAAAAAAGGAAATCGATAATAATATTTTTTCTTAAATAATAATTTTAGTCATCTTTCTTTTTTTAGAAATTGTTAAAGGACCCCGCACCCGACAAAGAGAGAATTTCGGAACCATACGATTTTCTTTAAATTTTAATATGTTGTAAGTATGGATAAGTACTTCACAAAAATGTGTGTTAGAATATGGTGGCCCCCCCCATTTGGCTACAGTGGCATATTAAAGTTACGCTAATCACCATACATATTTTTATTTTTTTTGCATTTTAAGCTAAAAATGAGTCTATATTTAATGGATTGTAACAGCTGTGGGTATACAAAATATTTTGTAAGATGTAAGTCCAGTGGCGTACATAAAAATATTAAAAATATTGTTCACAATTTTTTAATATTTTTATGTACGCCACTGGACTTACATCCTAAAAATTATTTTGTATGCCCACAGATGTTACAATCCATTAAATATAGACTCAGTTTTAGCTTAAAATGCAAAAAAAATAAAAATATGTATTGTGATTAGCGTAACTTTGATATGCCACTGTAGCCAAATGGAGGGGCCACCATATTCTAACATACATTTTTGTGAAGTACTTATCCATACTTACAACATATTAAAATTTAAAGAAAATCGTATGGTTCCGAAACTCTTTCTTTGTCGGGTGCGGGGTCCTTTATCAAATCCTGATGGTAGCAAGACCATTAGAGATGGAGTAAAATTAATTTCACATTCCTGTCTTAACTTTTCAAGAGCTATCTGACGGTACTAATTAGCAGGTGGTACCATGGGTACAAAATCTGGTACATCGGTAGGTACCACTGGCAGGTGGTACCATGGGTACCAAATCTGGTACCACGGTAGGTACCATTGGCGAGTGGTACCATGGGTACCAAATCTGGTACCTCTGTAGGTACCATCAGATAGCTGTCGGAAAGTTAAGATAGGAATGTGGAATTGGAATTAATTTTACTCCATCTTTAATGGTCTTCAGTACAGTACCGATTTTCAACTGTTTATAGCTGTGAAACTACTAACTCTAGAGGTATAACATCATGCATCAAATTTAATATGATTAGAATTTTAAGTAGAATCCAAAAATGTAATAAAATATAGGTTGTTTCATTTAAAAAAGTGTAACTTTCTTTGACCACCCTGTATATAATAAAGTAAAGATTAAAAAAATACAAAAAAGTAAAGATCGTTTTACTAGGAACAACTTTTGTTTTTATTTTTTTTTGCAATCATTGTAGTCTTCGAGGTAAGGTATAGGCCCGTCTTAAACGGGCCACCCTGTACATAGTCATCTTCCTCAAAATGTTTTGAGCAAATACGTGAAGAAGTTTTATTAAATTTATCCTTACGAAAACACAGGTGAACCCATTTACTACACATATTTTGTCTTTGGGAAAAGTGAAACACCTTATATTCCTATCAAAGTTTTTGCCTTGGTTATCCACCTTACATCCGTCCACAGCACACCTCAAAATTAAACGTTTTTTAATTAAAAATACCAACAAACATCGTCTAAGGAACAGTAACGCCAACAAAATTTAAATCTAAAACATACTCAAATGCAAAGCACACGTTCGTTCATGTTGTAAATGCCCAAAGAAAGCTCGCAATGACGTCACAGACGAATCGTCGCCTGCGCGATATCATACCTTACGTTTATTGTATCATGATTTGAACCAGTTCCGATACGTTATAAGCAATTTTAATGTTTTTGGTTAGTTTTGGTTAGTCACCAAAATTCGGTTAATTTGGGTTAGTTTTAACTTACTTCAATATTTTTAATCTATTTCGATACGTTTTAGCCTGTTTTGGTGCTTTCGGTTAGTTTCAGTTAGTCCCAATTTATTTCAGTCATTAGAACTGATTCCGATACGTTATAATCAATTTAAGTTTAAATAAACCAGCTAACACGATCTTTCACGCGTACGACGTTATGTGTGGCAAATGTAGCATGCACTTTTTCACGATTTGAGGCCCTATTTAGGAAAACATTTTCAATGTTAAAGTCTTTACGAAGTCAATTGAAAAAATTGGGACTCTTAATAATTTCTAATTACTTTGTGTAGGCGCTCGCCGACAACCTGAGATCAAACGTGCCGATATGAAATTAAGAGTCCTAACTTTTTCAATTGACTTCGTAAAGACTATAAAACAAAACGATAAACTAAACCCGCAAGCGCGACTATGCAACAGATCTCTCACAAGGTACATGCTCGTTTACTGTTGCAACGTTGCGACCTCCGCCCGACGGTCGTAAAATATCAGTACATTTACGTCCGTCGATCGCGAACCTCTGTTAAAATACAGCTACTTCAAATGGTCCGCCTAACGCGCGTATATGGGCCACAATGAATTTGGCAGCGGTGCACGTTTTGTGCCGGAACGCTGTGTCCGCATTTAGAACAAGCGGCATTTTGCGAGCATTTCATACCAGATTTATTGTTAAATATTAAATATTACTTTAAGCCGCTCACGTTGGTCTGTTTTCGAACTAGTGACTGACGTCACTGACTATTATTTCCGTCTTGTACTATAGACAACCAGAGCCCTTGAAAGATATTTCCGGAACTAGTCGACTAACTACTACTCCGTATGAGTAATGTGAATGTATCCAGCGTAGAGCACAGTGTAAGGACACATACTTTGGATGTGTTATTGTTTTATTAAGCGGTCACGGTTTACTTCTTGAGTCAGAGCCTGATTGAAATATCGTAACTTAATTCTCGTAAATATATGTTTCTTATGTACATGTTTCCTTTAATAGATAAATTAATTTCATGTTGTATTTAAGTTTTGTATATCTTAAAGGTTATTTTCTATATATTAATACTGCGGTTTCATTAAACTATACAAGTAAAGAAAAATAGAAATATAAAGAATGGTTATTTGTGTTTTATTGCCAGTATTGACTGGTCACTTAAAAAATTGTACTTAGGCGTGATAATCGTTTCACAAACATCTACTTTAGAACCTACTACAAAACAACGTCAATTAAACAGGGTCCTAGCCGACAGTAATAATATTTATTATTATTATTTTTTGTTACGATCACGTCCAACACAGTTGCTGGCTTTTGGGTGCAAAAAGGTGTACCCAGTTCAGGGGCGTTTCAAGTATATTCAATATCTTCCAAGCTAAAATAAAGTGATGCAGTTTATACACTATACATATATTGTAGTAATCCAATCTAAATTATGTTGGCAAATAAAAATAAATATAAACTAAGCAAAGCTGTAGCATTTGTTTATTCCGAAATTTGAAAATGCTACAATACTCCATAGCTTTGCGTCTAATTCTATTTTGTAAAAGTGGATCAAATTTTTATACAAAATTCTTATTCCGAATTCATATTACGACCCTCGTTGTACACTTTTAATAGCTTGTGTCGTAATATAAATCTTTACAACACTTCTATCGTAAATAACATTTCTATTTAAATTTTACTTTTCTCTTCGGCATTTCAAATGATAAACAAACAAAGGAAAATAAGCCGACTATCATATTAATAATTATGCAATTATTCTATAAACTATAGTGCACTTGCCTCCATCAATTCCGTGAAGTTCCGACGCTAACGAGCGGGTATTTCGCGGTTTATTGTTCGCTAATCAAAAATACCAACTAAATTAATATAAAGGGATTAAATGTTTATTAGGCCATAGTGAAATGAGCTTAAAATTGCAAAATAAGGATGTTAATTTAATATTCTTCTTCTATACATTTTGTCAGCACAAAGTTGGTCTTATGCAGGCTCCGTTAGAGGGCAAGGAGATGTAGTTAGAAACATATATTGATGATAAGCAAAATGAAAATGACTAAAATAAGAGTAAAAAAATAATATGAATTCTCTTAGAAGTCTACCGAATTATCTGTATAATATTGTCGCGACAGGTTTTTTCCGCGACGCCTTGCCTTGGTTAGCGTGCAGAAATATAGCTCAGATTCGGTATCGATCTACGTCAGGTGAGAAGAGATGATAAAGAAAGCACTTCAGTTAAAAATAATAACAACATCTACTGGTCAAAGACTTAATGAGAAAACATTAACAATGTCTATTGGTCAGAAACTTAATAAGATTATATTATACCCGATTATTGAGGTGCGCATGCTCTCTAGATTGAGATATATTGTTGAATTGTTTATAGGTCTTTAGTCACTGTTTTATAAATAAAGTTTTTCTTAAGAGTTTGTGTTGGGTTTAATTTAAGGTCGGTTTGATAGTAAGTTGACTCAAAGATTACACTGCATTTTTAACTACTTTACAGATTCTACTTAGAAAATTATCTTTCTTAGAACTTTGATAAATTTATCATAGATTCGACTTTTACTACTGCGGATATGAAACCCCCAAGCTTCGCCATGTGATCAAGCTCAGGAGCCGCAGAGTCTGCCGAACTGATGGTTCGCTAGCGTATTTATATCATAAAATCTTCTGATCGTTGCATGTTTAAGGTTCATAATTGCTCCCGTTGACTCCTTGCGTTATTTATAATTTGTCTTTAATGTTTACATAATATTTTGCAAGATCAAGTTCAAACTTAGGACATATTTAGTAGCTTATGCATTCACAATATTATATTATGTGTACCTAAGCAGCAGTCAATATCATAACAACATAAAAGTGTGCATGTATTCTCCTAGATTGCTTAATCGTATCTTCATATAATCTAACTCTAAACCTTCCATAATTATTATTGTTAAAAATTCATTATTTTTAGCAGTGAATAACCCAATCCTTCCATTCAACATTATATTATAATTAGTCTTTACTTATTTTGGCTCACATTATGTAATTCATGTTCATATTATGTATTAAAATATGTTTTCCTCGGAGGAAGCACACCTATAAGGAAAATTTTGACCCTTAATTCCTTACATCTAAGTCCATGTAACTATTGATCATATTAGGTGAATTAATTACGGCTCAATGAGAAATCTCGTCAAATGTTTTTTTCGTATATCTGAAATTGACAGGCACCTGGTTTTTTACCTTTAAGCTTTTTGATTATAATATTCTGCAGATTGATAGCATTTAGTTAGATAGTAGATTAGATTTATCTAATCATAAAAATAGAGACATGTAATACTCTAAAATTGATTTATTAAAAGTTAATTTTTTAATAAGAAGATTTATTTTCATCATATAGTTACTTACGCCTACGATTTATTCATTTCAGTTAATAATACCTAATCAATATTAAACGAGCGCAAATTCTTGGCACTTACTCCACATCCCAACCTGTTGTTTCTCACCCTCGGTCTTTACGGTCTCCTTTTTATTTTCGAAGGTCTGTTTATAACGTAGATAATGGATATATCTATAGGCTATTTCTGATATTAAAGCTTTTTATTAAGAGGTCTTTGTTAAGGACTAATTAAAATCGCTTTATGATTAATAATTGGTAAATACTATTTTACTTAGTTTTATTTTAATCATTACTAAAATCCCCCTTTTTGCTGCAAAGTTTCGGTTTTGCAATGTTATACTTCAAAATTATTAAGGTTTTAAGAAATATCATTTTGTAAAATATAACTACTGGTAAGAAACAGTTAACCATATTTAAGAGCTCCCGTCTACTGGCAACTTTTTAATTTCGACGATTAAATAATTTCGTCCCTTTAAATTGTCGCACATCGTTTTTAACATTCACTGGGGAACTAAAAATTTGTTTTCTAACCCTCGTTGAAGTTTATTTTAAGTTGAAAAATGGATTTTCTACAGGCAGCGTGCATTTGTGCTTTGGTTTTGAGATGACGGCAAAACGAAGCGAAAATGTTGGGATCATCCGCTTATAAGTAGAAGACTCCTGGGGCCTAATTCGACTATAAGAGAACGGGAATGATCCCATCGTCGAAGTGATCGCTCCCTTTTCGTGTTGTTCTCACGAGCTTTAAAATAGGAATTCTTGAAGACATGTGATTTCTTTCACGCGGAGAACAAACGACTAGGTGTTGCCAAATGTTTTTAGGTTCGAGCCACCATAAAATTTGTGTTAAAAAGAAGATAGAAGAAGAATTTTTCGACGTAACCTAAGAAGATAAGATATTTCATATTTATTAATTTGCTTGTTGTTGTGAATATTTGTTTTTTGGGTAAATTGCACGATTTGTATCAGTGAAGGTAAAACTATAATAATGTATATTTTTAATAGTCATAGTTTATATGTTAGTTTTAATTGTTTGAAAATAACATTCACAAACGATCGGCACCCATAATTGTTGAACAAAAAAGTTTTCTAACAGATTTGTTGCAAAGCCATGAGAAATTGCTTTCTGGCAAGTTTTTCAGCAATTTTACTAAAAAATCGGCCCAAAAACTGTGGGAGGAAGTTACCGATAATTTAAATGCAATTCCAGGTGGGGCCAAAAAACCGTGGGTACAATGGAGAAAAGCAAATAATTTTTTTTGTGTGACTTAGGGTAGGTATTTTACCATCAAGAAAATAATATTAGTGTAGTTCACCATTCCATTAAAATCATAGGTACCTATATAGAGCGAATGCATTTTAGAAGGCATAATATTTTAAATTTTTAGGCATGGCAAAACATAAATAAAAATTGTTAAATTGAAGACTGCAGCAGAAAAGAGATATGCAGAAGGAACTGGAGGTGGACCTCCTAAGATTATAAAGTTTGATGACACTGAAACAAAAATAATAAGCTTGAACCAAAGGCTACATTTGGAGATACCTCTGTTGCAGTACTAAATGATAATTTTGATTTAAGCCAGGTAGGTTTTTACATCATTTCATGAATGCATTGTATCAGGTTGTGTAGTGTAGTGTAAGGTATTATGTATTGTATGTAAATAATAATATATCCATTTGTATACGTCCGATTATAATGTAACAATGAACAGCATGGATGTGAACACATATGTCGTATTACTTTTCAACGAAGGACAAGACACACATGTTGAAACAGAACCATCAACCTTGCCATCACCCATTATGATATTTTCTGGGACAGAAATAGAAAGCAACACGGTAAGTTGGATTATAGAACTACTTAAATTTTTTTAACCTTTTGGAGCAACAGCATTAAATATCAAATATTATAAAATACTTGATATATTTTATGCGAATAACAGCACTCGACATGTTAACTTGACTATAGAATAAATAAATATTGACAGTAATACACACTTACACTTATTACGAGTTCTCCATCTTAAAATAATTTATACTCGCTTTGAGTGAATGCTAATGATGATGACCCACCTAAGTAAAAAGCTCTCCATTCCTTTTTCTGTTATGCTGCAACCACTCCAAACAATATACTATGTTCGCTAAGCAAATAAAAATAGCAACAGTACCTACTTTCAAATGTACGCATGGCCACATCAAATGATAGCAAACATGGCGTAGCGCTTGGTGATATTAATGTAATAGGTATACTAACTCATTTTTGGAACTTCTAAAAGCGAAACTAATGATGACTGATTACAAAATTGTTCTGTCTTTATATTATATCTTATTTTAGATAAAAAGAAACAATACAGAGGAAAGGAAAACAGCGCCATCGATTCTCATCCCTAGGCCAACTAAGAAAAGATTAAATAAAATAAAGACGCTAGAAAAGTCAACAAAAATATCTGAAAATCTTGTTACAATTGAGGAACAAAAAAAAGTATGATAAAATACTATGAAAGTTAAAGCAAATAATTAAATTGAAAAAAATATGAAAAGGAAAAACTAAAACATTTAAGGAATTGCATAGAGCTACAGAAAAACCAGTTGGAAGAAATTAGGGA
>MU182589.1:183904-200584 GCA_016904865.1 Pissodes strobi | reverse complement strand
TAAATCAAATAAATTAATTAGCCTCACAAATTGGTGACTGAGCTAGAAATTAATAGTGATTTGTTTTTCTTTATAGGGTGTTCGTAAACTGAATGCATAAAGTCTAAGGAAATAATATTTCAAATAAGCGATTTCCCTCAATCGATACATTAACAAATCATTACACTGCCAATTTCAATATAATATGCATCTATAGAGATATTTCAGTAAATTGCTTGATCCAAATGTAAATGCAGACCATTTGTAGATATATTGTTCACCTACACAGAAACAAAGTGATTGACAAATTGATTTGCTATAACCTCTCCATCCAAACTTATAATAGTTTCCAATATTATGGTATTAGATTGCTCTGATCTCTATTCTTAGTATTTACATAGTTTCAAAAAATTTGAAATGGATGCTCTTGAAATAATTTAAGATTTAGCCCAGTTTTACATGAGTTATACTATCATAGAAATGCGCTGTATTAACGCAATTTTACAATATTATCAAAATAAAGGATTAGAGGCCATATTTCTTCTCTTCTTGTATACTTTTAAGCTTATGTTTTTCTGATTTAACTAACGAGAACCTTGGTATACGTTTTCCGAACTCCTATTTTACTATTATTATATTCTTTATATATGCAGGTATTACGGAATCTAGTTTAACCTTAGGCGTAACTTCTGTGAAATGACTTAAATTTCTTTGTATCATTAGTGTTTAATAGAAATGTATTCAAATCAGTAATTTGTAGTCTATTTTAGGATATAGTTTAAGCTAATTTCCCATAATATCTAGTTCCTTTAAATATATCCTATGTTTATTGTTTATTTATTTAGGTACTCTCAATTTTTTTTATTACGTCTCTCATTACATTAGTTTTTTAGCTTATATACATTTGTTAAGATAGGTTTTTTCCTCCTAGCTTTATTTTATTTATTTTATAAGTCTGATAAGCCTATAAAAACCAACAACTTGTAATTTATTTCTTAGAGAGGGTTAAGAAGTGTTTGTGACTACGCAACATAATTACTTTTTAAATTAAATTAAAGCATTATTTCACCTTGTTTATTGAACATTATTACATTTTTCTGTAGATCATTCAAGTTCGATTTTGTTAATCTGTCGGTCTGGTGATATTTTCTTCAGCCCTTTGTAGGAAAGGATCAACTTGTTTTCTTTGGTTATTGGTTGAATGAGATTGTCCGAGAAGTCCTTAAACTATTCAAGAAACCGGATAAACTTTCCTACGCTAAATATGACCAGTATTGTTCGTCCATACATAGTCTCGGTGGATTCAAGTTGGGTAACTTGATGTCTTGAGTTAAAACTGATTTCCGTAGCTTTACAACTTTCCAAGTTGCTAACTCTACTCGTATGCAGAACTTTAAAGTTTAGAAGACAGACATGAAATGCCTCCAGTAAAAACATAATACATTTTAACAATCTTGTATATCGGTGCTATATATTCTTAACGGAGAGGGAAAAGAAGGACAGGCTTCTTATTCAAAACATGTTAAATTAAAACATTGCTTTCAGGCAGATAAGACGCATATCAATCTTAATCGAATATTTGAAAGTATTACTGGATAATACCGGATAAACAAGATTTCGGACAATGTTGATCAACTTTAATAATTTAGATGAATTTTCGACCAATCTTGATCATCTTCGAACATTCTTTTCACGTTTCGACTAAAGAGAAACATCTTCAATGTTTCGACGATTGATAATTGGTACCCGCCCTAATTTGTGTACCATCGATACATTTTCTACCATGACGTTATCATTAAAGTCTATTTTCTTAGATTATATCGCTTAAAGATTTCTGGTAATTATTATTCTAAGAGATTTCTTGTAATTATCACCAAATATCAGGTACTGATGACCATCTTCAGCGAATTAACTGTGACGTCATCATGCAGGATTCGACTATATCATTTAAAAGGTGTCGGGTAATGTTGCAATGTACGACATACTTATAGATTCAGTGTGTTTTTATATAGATGAATTGCAGAAAACTAAACATCCTGATGTTTTTTAATAGAACAAATTTTACTCAAGGATGGGAATAAGTTTTTTTAATATAGTGGTTCAGTTTTGACAAATCTTATACTATTTGGATTAATAATTTCAAGGATGTTGTATAATAAATAAGTTAAATAAGGATCTTATAGGACTTTGTAATAGTTTTAACAATGACTTTGTGCTGTGAAGAATGTGCTGGTATTTTTTCCCATATACATAACTTTAGTCATAAACATAAAACCAAATATTTTAACGAACTGGAGGCAGAAGTAAAAATTTTAAAACTTCTTTCAAAAGTTTTAAAACTGCTTTTCAAAAATAAGCTTCTTATAGACTCTCTACAATATTACATTCAAGAAATGTTAAGTTATGTTTAAAAGAAAAATAGAAAAATGACAATTTTAAATCATTTGCCTGAAAGAAAACAGTCTCTCTAATCACAGATGTTATATTACAATTAACATGGAATTTTATGGCTTATATTTGTTAGATTCTAAAAATAGACGCAAGACATAAGACCGTTTAATTCGCGCTACATTATTGTTTCTAAAAATACAGATCTAAAAAAAATATTTAACGATTTTCAGAATGTTCTGTCATTCAAATCGGTAAGATTAAAATAATGAGATAGTGGGTGGTCTTTGTCGAAACTACTGTTTCCAGAATTAAATGTAAACAAATATAAATAACTATGAATTACATATGATAAACTTTCCCTACGGGAAACTCAACGTTCCGAAATAATTTTTTTATTACGCATGCATCATAATCATCGATTATCGCACGCTGCAGCGTGCTTAAAATGATGTTTATGGTGCGCCTACTTTTCTAAATGTTGCTATAGAAACTTTGATCATGTCAAATGTGACAGATTAATATATTCGTCAATATATCCCTTAAGTTTAATATTTTTGAGATGATGATGCATTCGTAATAAAAAATAGCATATGATATACGTGTACAAGAGGCCTTTAAACCCCTTGCGACTTACAAAACACTCCGCTGCGCGTCGTGTTTTGAAATATGTCGCGCGTGCTTTAAAGGCCCTCTTATACACTTATATCATAATATACTATTAGTCGATTACCTATAAAACCTGTCAAGTTATAGCTCTATTGCAACTTCAGGCATTGTATATGTCAAGGATTACTAGGCTTTTCGTTCAGAATCATTCTGTTCATCACCATATTGGCACTATTTGGATAGTATGACTTTAAAAAGTCATGCAGAGGTCAAGAAAGAAACCACATTTCTAGGTGAGACCCATTATTCAACTGAGAACGGAATTGTTGAGCGAGTTATTACCGCTCGAGGCTTGTTACCAAGCGCGAAAATTACTAGTAAAGTATTACAACTTTGAAAAGAACCAGTGACCCTATCTTTCGATGGTATTGATTTGCTAGAGTGCCTAGATACAGCAACTTTATTTTATATGTTGGACCCTAAAGGCGCGTGTTCACGGGCCGATCTGAGTTGAACGATTTGGGTCGATTATTGAATCGAAAGAAAATTGAATATGTATACCACCTTTTGGCTTGGCCGTTCGGCGGAGTTAGTCTATTCGTCGGAAATAGAAAGACTGCCTAGTTTTGGTCGGCGATTGCCGCCGAACCGATGGGGAACGACTGGAATGGAATGTGTAAACTTCTCGTCGTATAGATTTGTATCGTTTCTTCGACTTTTTCCAATATTTTTTTTTTAAAGTTCTTCAAAATGTGCATTATTCATTCTTAGATGATTCCTGTAAGCCTCTGGATCTTCCACCTTCCACAACCAATTCTCGAAGTAGACTTTGTGATGCGCCTTGGGTATTTCCTCTTAAAATCTATGGTATGGTCCAACACTTTTGTTTTTTCTCTTCCTTTTTAATGTAGTCATTATTTCATCTTGAATTGAATAAGAAATTAATTGCACGTCTACATCAATAAATTTCACGTAACGCCATTTTCTACTACAGTTATTCAACATGCATCGCCTACCGTATAAACCTTTTTGCTTTCAACACAGGTCGACCTATGGTCGAACGACCCAAATCGTTCAATTCAGATCGACCCGTGAAAACGCGCCTTAACGAAGACGACGTGAGTCTGAAAATTTCAGCATCTGTTATGTGAGTGTCTTTTTTGGTAGAGTAACATGGGGCAAAACGACGCACCTAAGGTTTAATTAATTACAAAAACAACAAATGTGATGGAAACAACATTTTACTTTATTGTAACTCATAATGTATAAAAATATAGATATTTGGTTCCGAAAAAACAAAAAACACAAAAGAAAACTCTAAAAATGTTTAAAAATGCAAAATGGGAATATTGCCCCACCATTGGGGCAAAAGTCACGGATATGTGGGGCAATAATCCTATATACTTATTTTCACCCAGAAAGGTCACAAATGGATGATCCAATATTTTTGTGCACAGTGCAGTCTTCGTGCCACCAGTTTTGACACTATTTGCACTGAATCCAGTCTTCGCTATATCTTCGCTATATCTTTCGGGGCACGCAGGGCACGCATAACTTATAGAAGAAGATAGTTTTGGCATTTTGCAATCATTATTTTTCCTATTGCTACTGATTTTCTTCTTTTTACCCTTGTTGGCTTGCAAATTTTCTTTTCGAAGCATTTCTGCACGTTCTGCCTCAATTTTTTCTTTAAACGAAGTGCCGGAGAGTACTTCAGATTTTTGTCCCCCGAATTCTTTCTTGCTGATTTTCAGATCTTCTAGGAAACGGAATAATTTCTGCCGGAGAAACTAGTTTGATTTTGGGGTTGACTGTAGTCGTAGAAGATGTGTGGTAAACGTCATCAAACACAGATGATAGACATGATTTAAGATTTGAGTCCAATTCGCTGTCATCCATTTGCTGAATCTGAACATTTCTCTCGGTGACAGTTGAAGGAAGAACATTTTAATCGGTAAACACATTCCCATTTAGCGGATAAAATCCACAGGCTTCGAAGGCCTTAATACTCTTATCCATGATAGAAAACCGTTCATAGGCGCACCCCAATATTTTCCCAACCTGGTTGTATGTCTTCCGGGATTGTTGGTTAACCAACGATCACAATTATTCGCATAGAATGTTTTTAGTGGTTTGAAGTAACATCCGATTGTCAGCAAAAGAATGAAGTTTTCTCTACAAAATAAAATTGCTTCCAGTGATCTATGGGATGAATGGTTACCTAAAATCATCAGCTCTAACATGGGTTTGAAAACAAAGTGGTGTTCATATATCCTGAATCTGAGATCATACCTATAGATTGGGGCGGAGCTCCATCCATTAATTCGTTCTTCACTTTTACGAGGGAAAATCAAAGCTAGTGGGATAAAAGTCCCTGCAGCACTCATTGCACATACAATTGTCATTGATTCACTGCATTAAGCAGATGATATCTTTGCCACCAATTTGTTTTCTTTAATACTGACAACCTTGGGCACCTTATTTGGCAAGGTAGATATTCCACTCTCGTCCATGTTGTATATAGAACCCGGTAAAAATTCATGTCTTTTGTAAAGACTCGTTAGATTTGAGAAAAAAAAGTTAATTTGGGTTTTATTGAACCCCATAACCCTGGTCAAACTAGTTGGATTTAATGTTGTTAATAGACACTATATTTTTTTATTAAAATTGTATGCCCAGTCCCTACCAGCTAGCTGTAATCGGATTAAACGGATTTTTAACATTATTTGAGATGGCAAACTTGTACGCAAGTTCTAAATGTTAGGCCGTAAAACCTATTGTCCAAATCTTTACAGTGTTAAACCAGCATTCGTTGCATTTCATCTGTGAATACTGATGTATAGCTGCCAAAAGATTTGGTGCCGTGTCCAGACTTTAACCTTTTTCGCAAAGTAGACTCATGAATGCCTAAATTAATAGCAGCTGTCCGAATTGAGGAACCATCGGCTATCTGAGCCGTTTGTAGCATTTCCTCTGTGCACAATTTTCTTGCAGACTTTCTTTTATAGTTCCTGCAATAGTGAAACTTTTAACTAAACCAAGCACAAATACTACGTAGGCAAAAATCATAAAACGTGTGGGGCAGAAGTACACACTTACTATTGCTCCATGCGAAAATGTGACTTATGCCCCATTTACTAAACCAAATTTTAAATTTATCGCCACTTCTACTGTCAAACGATTTCCGCGATGTTCCGGTATTTGATGTATCGTCGTATACTGTAGGTTATGTAGCAATTTTGTTTTGAAAATATAACCAAAACGTATTGTACAATATCTTATGAACTAGTTTATGAAAATTACATGCAAGTATAAAAAAATAATAAATACCTCATTATAATAACAACACTTCACCGAAATATGTATAAGAACACTGGCAATTATCAATCAATACTGCTGTTGAAGGTTATGATATGACAGGGTTGCCGGATTGTGTATCCAGTTCTGATATAACAGCTTTCAAGAGTTTTGCGCCACGCGTAATTATATCAGTAAGGGCGTAGCATTTAGTAAAATGTACGTAATGCAAAAAAGTAAATTAGATAGTTACAGTGTTGCTTAACAAGATAATATCGTATATGGTAGTGAAGAAATTCGATATTAGTTAACCAAATAACGATAAAAACCGCAATAAGAGGTAATAAACGATTACGGCATTTAATGGTACTTTCGAAAACGATAAGGCAAGGTATGGTAAGTAAAATAAGTAATTATAGGGCATACTTGTATGCCATTTTCATTGGTCATACGGAAGTGGAATTCACTCGCAGTAGTTGGTGGCTATTCCCTAACTCATACGGCTACTGGGCTAGCCTCAATTAGATCTGTATTGCTTCCTGTGAAGCTACACGGGTCAGCATCACTTCGACAAAAGAGTTTCAGACTGGTAAGAGTGAACATGGAGAAACTCTCTAGACAAGCGAAAGACCGGGCGGAGGATGGACCTTAAATTAAATTATATTATTTTAACTCTCTAATATATAAACACCAAGACCTAACATACCTTTTGAAAAGGATTACCTCACTTTACATAAAATACTTTTACGAGACGATATTGCCGATAATACGAAAAAATATTAAATGGTAGAGTGCTTACCAATTTATCTCATAATAAATTAATAAGAATACTAGACCTGATGGTCTAAACTATAACCATAATATCTAGACTTCGAAAAATTGTTCTTTTTTTACTTACACGTTCATTACTCGGAAGGGAAAACCACGTCAATTGCCAAAAAATATCTTATACATACGTCAGGAGAACGTTCGAAAAAACAGATGACCACATAACCCTTCGGAACTCTACCCGGCGATACCGATTGGGTACATTCCAATATTCCAAAGTATGAAATAGTTATTGTCTTAAATTTTAAGATATAAATTCTAAGTTCAGAATAGACATGTTACGTTCTAATGTAAGGTAAAGAGAATATCAACCATATAAACTTACGAGTGAAAGGGAAAAAATTATATTTCTTGGTTTGGTAGTATATACAGCGCTACAAGACAAGCGGGCATAGTGCGCCTGCCAAAGAATAAGGCGCCGGGACCTGACACTATCCCTAACCTGCTCCTCAAAAACCTACCCAAGAAAACCCTGGTACATCTAATGCATATTGTAAAGCTATTCTGCGCCTGCAACACTTTCCCAGCTCTTGGAAGATCGCGCGAATAGTGCTGTTCCCCAAGCCCGGGAAGGACACCAAACTCACGAGCACCTACAGGCCAATTTCTTTGCTCAACACGATGAGCAAGCTCACTAAAAAGCTCATACCGTCCAGGATTAACAAGGCCGCTCTGAACCTCCGTGTTTTACCGGAGGAACAGTTCGGCTTCCGCAGCGGGCATAGCACAAATATGCTCGCTGCAAAAATAACGTCCGACATATACGAGGGGTTCAATGAACGGCATTGCACTGCCTTGTTGCTCCTGGACATAGAGCGCGCGTTCGACCGAGTATGGCATAACGGCCTATGTTACAAACTTTTCATCACGTACGAATTCCCGCTGCATTTGGCAGCGTTAGTTGCGTCATATCTGGCCGGGCGCTCCTTTTCGGTGCGCATTAACAGCGCAAATTCAACCCTGAGGCCGATCCGAGCTGGCGTCCCACAGGGAACAGTGCTATCACCGCAGCTATTCAGCTATTACATAGCAGACCTTCCCTCCCATCCTAATACATCCGTGGTATTCTATGCTGATGACACAGCCCTATATTCCAAAGCCCCTAGCGCACAAGAGGCGGCTGACAATGTCAGTGCCCATATGGCACAAATCACAGCTTATTATACTAACTGGAAAATCCGTTTAAACACATCAAAAACAGAGCTGGCTCTTTTCACCCGAAAATATACAAACATTGAAATGCTCCCTATCCCGATAAATGGCACCCCCATCCGTCCCAAACCTAAAGTCAAGTACCTTGGAATCATATTTGATAGGAGGCTGACGTTTTGCGATCATATCGCATATATAAGAAGCAAAAATCTCATTGTATGGGATAAACTGAAGCCTCTTATCAGACATGGTTTCTTCCTCTCCCCCGGAAATAAAGTCATCCTTTACAGGGCAATTACTAGGCCCTTCCTGATGTATGGTGCACCGGTTTGGTACTCTGTTTCTGATACACAATTTAAAAAATTGCAAGTCCTGCAAAACCGCTACTTAAGGGCAGCTTTCTCGGCGGGTCGCTATACCAGGACGGTAGACTTGCACGCGTGGGTGCGTATCGATTACGTAAAGGAGTACGTGGATAAGCTCGCGTGCAAGTTCTATAGCCATGGTGTTCGCGGCTCGCCGAGAACGATTAACATCGCAGACGCCAGGTTCAGTCCAGAACTCAGAGCCAAACACGGGCCCATACATCGAAGAACCACCATATTTTTCGTAGAACCCAGACCCCCGTAGTTAATTCCACCCCTAATTCCCTAAAATCCCTTTCAGAACATCGTCAGCCACCCCTGCTGGCTGGCGATAAAACGCCAGGTAGCAGAAGCACAGAAATTTCACGGCGATACACACAGTATCTGTCGCCTCTAGCCCGACAGCGGGCCCCGCCAATTAGGTTCGTTAGAACATGGTGGGTGGGGCTTGCTAAGGGATCTGGCAACCATATATATATATATGGCCAGCTCGGATAACCGCAGCAGTCAAGGAACTGCAACCAAACCGTCTCTGCGCTCCTGTGCTCCGGCAAGGGCAGAATGGCCTAGCATCGCCAAGTTACGGTTACCATTGCAATTCACCCCTCACCAGGACTACCTATTAATAGGTACCCCATTACCTTTATATGTGTGAATGTGTGTGTGTCCTTCTAGTCAACCGTGACATGGGTTTTTTCTGTCTGTTTTCCCCATATGTGCCCACCTTTATTTTCTTTTTACTTCCTTCAAACCTATCAACCAGCTCTATTGCCATCTCTATGTAATCCACACTGAAATACCCTTGAAAGGCTACGCCTAGGAAAGATTAGTTTATTATAGTATTGCCACCTGCCTGCAAGCTTATGACTCCGGGAGAACATTAGCCCAGGTTTCGCTTGCGTGTGCTGCGGGGTTCTAGAAGCATCTGCTTGAGATGCATGTAATCTCGTATGTAAACGCGCACAGCTACTATGTAGACTCGTAATCGTAGGCTTAAGGTGACTTGTATCTTGGATTGTATTGAATAAATGTAAATTTTCTCGTGCATTTGATAACATTGTCTGATCAAACCATTAAAATTATGCTATTTCGCCGTTTTTATTATTTTTCCTTAAAAAATACTCGAATGCGAAAACATGTGTCCATGTAGTGTTCCAAACCCAAACCTTCCAGATTGCAAATATAATGATGCACTTGAAGGGAGAAGAGATCACTTAACCGCCTTGGGAGATGTAATGATGAGTCCAGGAGGCAGTCAATTTTTTTTGGTTCTTAATTTGTTCTATTGGTGACACTAATCAAGAATTCTTGAGTCTAGCAAAAATATTCCTATGGGTTCCAAATATAAAAAAATAGGTCGACATATTTTCTTCGTTATAAATCTTTTACATTTACTAAAGTAGATCATGAAACTTATGAAAAAACAATAATCTGTCATCTGACAAATTTTCAGAAGTGCTAAAATAAGATGAATTTAAAAAATATCAGTTTTTCATCTGCTAGACGCATTTCCCATGCTTACAGATCAGACGCACTGTGTTTTTTTACTTAACTTTAGTATAGCCTTACCACCGAACATTAACTATTCGATAAGAAGAACTACTCAACCGCGGCAGCTTTGATGTGCGTGTTCAGCGAGCACTAGAAAGGAACAGTAGTGCTTTGTTTGGTTGCATGGTAACGATTGGCGGACTCTCGCCGCACACAGGTTGAATTTTAATAAAAGCTGGCCAGAAACGATATTTTCGTTTGGGGTATTTTTAATCAAATTTATTTATAACACTCTAGTACTCTAGTTGGCTTTGGAAAAAACAGTTGATAACTTTTGAATTGTTTGCAGAGCCCTGTCAAACTTACTTTATGGTTTTTATCAGCGTTATTATTTTCACCAAATAAATATTTTGATAAAGTTTATATTTAGCTGGCTGTTTCAAAAATCTATTAACGTTTTTAATTAGTTACTGATAACAATACTCAAGGTATGTAGGGTCAACCGGGGCTATTATGATACAAAAATTAAAAATTTTCAAAAAAATTTTTATTTTTTTTTATTTAGGTAAAACGAAAGGTCTTATGGGGTACAAAATTGCATTCCCTTCAGTTTTCTTATATAAAAACTTATGTAGAGTTAACAGGAAAACTGTAAAAAAAATAAAACTGTGTATCATAATAGCCCCTCGTTTCGGCTTTTATTGATACACAACGGGGCTAATCTGATACAGTGCTTTAACTGCATTCTCTAAGTGTTATTACTTCAGCGGGGGTTATTGTGATACACTACAGTCCTTTATCATATTACCCTATAAATTTGGTATGGATATGACTGTTGGTTTTAAAGATACAAGAGGTAAACTTCAGCATTTATAAAAAAGGCAAAAATATATGAATTTTAAAGCATTAAAACATTGTATAAAAGGTAAGGTAAGCCAAAGGTAACAATATAAAAAAGCCTACATCCTTAGAGAACATTTTAATAAAGCATAAACATCAAATAGCACGAAAAACTAAAAACACAACGATAAATTGTTTATATTTTAATAAAGCATAAACATGAAATTGCATAAAAAACTGAATATACAACGCTAAATTGCCTCATATACTGGCACTATACTATCAAACACAAATTTTTCTCTGTTTCCAGATAATACGCAGTTGGGAGAAGGTAGTTTGGCAATAATTGCTTCGGTTTCGATTAGACATATGTCTTTTTCGTTCTTTTTGAAAGTCTTCTTGTCACTACCGCTCACATCTTATTTTCTTGGGGATGAATATGGTGGTAGGTACTTGTATCATAATAGCCCCACCACACGTATCACATTAGCCCCAAGTTGTGTATCATAATAGCCCCATAACTTACATAGCTAATAAAGCTATCTCAGCTAATGGTTAAGCTTACTAATATGAAGGTAAAACAAAGTTCAAAACTTATATTTTCAGGTTCTGTAATAAAACTGATTTAATATAGCTGTATAAATCAGTGCCAAGAAAAGTTTACACAGGTCGCAGAAATTTTGGTGGTAGAAAAAAAGCGCTCTTTGTCCAAATTTTTTTTTTTGCGAAACTTGTTCATCTTTTATCAAAAATAAATATGAGGCGATTGTTGTAACGCTTCTTGTATTATACTGCATTTTTTCATGCAATACATTTTACACTAAACATCTGATTGGTTGGTGTATCACAATAGCCCCATATACTTAACACGTTCACTGCCGTAGGTATTTTGCTTGTTTTGACCATAAGGTCAAGGTATTTTTTTGAAATCTGTTCCTACAGGCCAATAACGCCACTGAGTAAAGTATTGCATAACTAAACGTCTTCTAGTGAAAATTTTGTAAAATAACGCCTCTAGCCTTCAAAAATATTTTTTTTGTCGCTCGGTCCTATAGACCGAGTCGGCGCAGGAGAATCTCGTTTTGGATTTGCGACACTCGGTCCGGTACCAAAATATATATTTTTAACGGCTTATTCGGTGATTTTATAATGTTATATTTTTAAAACATTTGCCAATGAAAAGACAAAAATATGAAAATATGAAAAAAATTATAAGATATCTATGTTGTACTGACATAGTAGAATTAAAAAAAATCCAAAACTGCTAGGTGCGAACTTGTCTCACAGGCCGGCTCGGTCTATTATCATGCTTATTGGCACTAAAAAAAAAGACCGGCGGCGCTCGGGAACCTTTAAACGATCTAGGTCTTATAGACCGAGTTGGCGTGTGCGAACCGTTTTATCTCGGTCTATAGGACCGATATTTTATATTTAGAACACTTCGTTCTCGGTCCTATAGACCGTGACGGCAGGGAACGTATTAAGTATATCATAATAGCCCCGGTTGCCCTAATAACTAATATTTAAAAGATTTTTATTCTTCTGCTTATTGTATAGCGCTGGTGACATAATTTATAATGTAAAAAATTGATATATTTATCAAATCACAATTACAAGTTCGTAATATAATAAAAGAAAAACTGTTAATGATTTCACTATATTTCCGACTAGAAATATGCTGTAATATGTACAGGGTGGGCAAATAAGCGAGGTAAGCGGCTGTATCTCAGAAATTATTAATCGTAGCGGTAAAAAAATTATTTAACTAAAGTGACCAAAAGAAAACACTGGAAATAATTTTCAAGTTCATACTTCTACCGCTAGGGGCGCAATAGCTATGGTCGGGTAAAAAAATGCATTTTACTCAAAACTGTTCTATTATAAGTTGATAAAAATAATACCACCCTTGTAATCCTCGTGAAATTCTGCATCTTTTTTGTTCATCACTTTTGGATGTAGGGCATGAAATAGGGGGGGGGGGGGGGGGGGGAAGTCTGACTGATTGAAATGCACTCTGTCTCGTTTGAGAGAGAAAACCTTGCTCATTAAGAACAAAATATACCCATAATAAATCGGTATTTGCTGCTCCCGCTAGGGGGCGCCAATTCAAAAGTTCATGGTTTTTTTAATTTTTCTCCGAAATTTCAAATATAATGATACCGTTATTTTAACAGAAACAGAAAGTAGATCAAATTTGCAGGAAAAAACCTCTAAACCGCATATCGATAACTTCACGCGTTCAGGAGTTATTGCCTGAAGAGCATTTTTTAACAATGCATGCATTGAAAAACGAATAAGTTTCGAACTTCTGTGGTCAAGCATGCCATGGCTATTATAAACAAAAACATATTATCAAAAATAATTATTAAACAATCATTTAACACTTTGACCCCCACGTATATCAAGCTAATACACAAAAAGTGCTTTCCCTCAAACTGTGTGTATAAATATCATACACCACACCCAGTATTCAAATTCATCTCGCTGTGCTTACCGTATGAACACATTTAACATGAACTTATATGGGGAGTCTTGTAGTCTTGGGCTTTGATTACCATTTTTTTTTTCAGTTCGGGGAAATGTTGTAAATTATTGGCAACATGGCTATAAAAGCACGTATATTACTGTCAGTTTAGGTTAGGTTAGGATAGACACCCGTGAACAGTCAAATAATGAACATTCAGTGAAGATTTTGTGCATAATTATGTCTCGCAAAAAATGCCCCACTTTCAAGGGTCCAACAAGAAAATTTGATGGAATATTTAAGCGATTTGAGTGACATTGAAGACCCTGTTGACGATTCAGATAATGATCCCTGATATAAGTCGGAAAGTTCTGAATGTTCTAGTCATGCTTATTCAGAGTCTAGAGTTCAGCATAAGAAGACAAAACATTCTCAGGTATGTTAACTAATATATTTTTTTCTTTGTAATTTTCCGTAAAACGGGCAATGTTTAGGGTAACGTAGAACAAAATGCTTGCTTGGGTAATGCTGCTACATATTCAAATTCCGGTCAAAATATAGTTGGCAATCCCATAAGTGAGGTAAATAAGGCTATATATAGATTTCTGCGTGGAATTTTCTAAGATTTTTTTTTAGGTTAGTTCAGATTTCGATTCTAAAGAAATAAAAAATCAAAATATGCAAGCCGGTATCTGGAATCTGGAATCTGGAAATGGCGAGAGGGTGGCCTTGAAAGGCCACGGCACTTAGGCCCCATTGGACCACCTGTGCGTCCTCTCCAGGTCAACGAATCCATCTAGGCCATCGTCCAGCCTAGTGTTGTAAAAAGGCGGCGATGTTGCCCGAGGAGGCTGTTCTAAGAAAAGCCATGGTTGGCCATCGTTCTCCCAAAATGGATTCCCTTAGTTCCGAAACAGTAGAGCATCTGCTCTGCGATTGCGTCCTCCTGTTCACAGCCTCTGCATATAGGTGTCTCGCATAATCTCATTGTGTGGAGATGTTTCCTTAGCTGGCAGTGTCCAGTCATAATCCCCACCACGAGTCGTAGGGTCTTCCTTGACATATCCAGGTATGCTTTTGCTGCAGACTCATCAGGGTAGCTTAAAAACTCCCTGGCCAGTCGACAGTTAGTTGTTTCGTCCCATCTTGCCCTAAAGTCTTCATGGGTGATCTTTTTTATCATATGTATCGTCGTCGCGACAGGTAGGTTTGAAGGGCCGGCTCCGATAAAGTTTGAACCGGCTGCCTTTCTAGCCAATTTGTCCGCTGATTTGTTACTTTCGCACTATGCATGTCCTTTAACCCAGCACACAGAAATTCTGTTTTTGCGGGCAGCATCCTCCAGTGAATTATGGCATTCTTGTACTGACCTGGCTGTAAGTTTACAACTTTTCAAGGCCAGTAGTGCTTGTCTACTATCCGTGTAGATTTTAATAGTCTTGTTCTCAGTATTCCTGCGAACAATCTCTTTTGCGGCTATGGATATTGCAGCAAGTTCAGACTGAACTATGCTTGCGTGTCCCTCCATAGGCCATTTAAGTTCAATTCGCAAGTTTCGGGAGTAAATTCCACAGCCTGCTCCTTCCTTGGTTTTTGAGCCATCCACGAAAATATTAACCGCACCTTCGGTTATAGGCTCAAATGGTTTTATTTGTACATCATATAGTTTGTCGAAGACAAACTTGGGAGGTATGCTATCTGCACTTACCTGCAGTAGTGGCAATCGTACGACTGCCCCTTCCCACAGGTGGCGTCTAGTCTCTCCACATTCTATGCTAGGTTGCACACCAACGACTTTGAGCCTTAGCAATGCAGTCAGAGCCACCTCCCTTAGATAAATATCTAGGAGAGGCAGGCACAACATGACTTCCATGGCTCTGGTTGGGGTTGTTCTCATAGCTCCCGTTACAGTTAGGCAGGTTAGTCAGTACCTGACTGAGCTTAAGCATTGCCGTTTTTTGTTGACTCTTGGGCCACCAAACTACGGCTCCATAGGCAATCATAGGTCTTATGATGGCAGTATAGATCCACATTACGACCCTGGGTTTCATCCCCCAGGTTTTACCCACGGTCCTGCGGCACTGTTCATAAGAGATATATGCCTTCTTTAGTCTTCGTTCTAAGTGAAGATTCCAGGTTAATTTAGCATCGAAGGTGACCCCAAGGTATTTTACCTCAGATACAAAATTTAGTTGTGTGTTTAGGAGGGTCGGAGGTCGCAGTGGCTCCATCCTCCTTTTTCTGGTGAAGAGCACCATCTCCGCCTTCCTGGGGTTTACAGATAGGGAGTGCTCCCTGCACCACTTTTCGACTAAGCGAAGGGCACTCTGCATTCGATTGCACAGAACTCATTCAAACTTTCCGTTGAGCAGGATCATAAGATCGTCTGCATATGCATTGGTGTAGAATCCATCTGAGTTGAGGCGATGCAAGAGGCTGTCGAGAACAAGGTTCCATAGCAGTGGCGACAGAACGCTTCCCTGCGGGCAGCCTCTGGCAACGATGCCTCTCACTACATTATCTTCCACCTTTATTTGCACGCGTCTCTTCGAGAGCATGTTGAAAATCCAGCCACTGATAGCAGGAGGGACGCCCCTGTTTGTTAAGGCAGCATTGATTTTTCCAAAGGTGATTTTATCAAACGCATCTTCAATATCAATAAATACACCTAAGGTGGACTCATTATTGTCCAGCGATCTCTCTATCCGGCTCACTGCTGAATGCAAGGCCGTGTCGGTCGATCTTCCCGTAGTGTACGCATGTTGGTTGGGATGCAGCGGTCGGTTGACCAGTACGCAGTCCCTCAAATATCGCTCACACAGCCTCTCCAGAGTTTTTAACACAAAGGATGTTAGGCTGATTGGTCGATAGGCTTTGGGGACAGTGTAATCCATCCTACCTGCTTTTGGTATGAACACCACTCTTACTTCTCTCCATGCCTTCGGGATGTAGCGCAGCGCTAGGCATGCCCAGAACACCTTTACAAAGTGCGGCAGTAACTCGATCAAGCCCCACTGTAGTAGAGCTGGACGGATGCCGTCAGTACCTGGCGATTTGAAGGGTGAGAAGATTAGTACTGCCCATCGTATTTTGTCTTCACTAACTATTTGGTTGGCACTTTGCCAGTCCAGATCAGTAGGTTGAAGGTTTGTCTCGTCTGGCCAGTTCCTGTCGTCTGTTACCGACGAACCAGGGAAATGGGTCTGCATAAGCAGTTCAGGACTCTCTTGTAGGTTAGCGGTCTTAGTGCCGTCCTCCCTTGTTAGT
>MU182589.1:131465-149950 GCA_016904865.1 Pissodes strobi | reverse complement strand
TATGGTCTTAAGCAATAATAAAAGAATTAATTTGTGTATCCCGACCACACAGTTTGTGGCAACACAAGGCGGCAAAAAGTAAATCGGCCATAAAAGAATTACAGCGACAGACCAGGGAAACCTACATAAAAAACAATACTGAACAGAGGAATTTTGGTTTTGAGATAAACAACCAAGAAGTCGTACCACTGTATGATGCTCCACACATGCTGAAGGGAATAAGAAATAACTTAATTAGAAATGACGCCCAATTTAAATGGAAAACTGGACCGGCAAACTTTGCCCAGCAGCGGCCAACCCCGACAAACATTTCACACACACTTGGCCCAATGTGTATGCCCAGCATGACAACAAAAATAATCTACTCTCCTGGAATTATAATGTTTTACACTTTTTTGATACCAGCAACAATGAATATCTATGCTAGATCTCCATATAGTGTAAGATATTTTTAGGAGTGCTTACTTGTTTGTCCCAGTTTTTTTTTACGCCGCGACAGTACACCCATTAACAATACTTTATTTGTTATCAATTTTTAGACATAGTATTGTCACTATTTAAAAAATTATACGTAAAGTACTTTTTCTATGACCATTGGAAAATAACCAACTTTCATCACATTTATCCTGAGCCGAAAATATCATATGTGTACATTGTGTACCTACTTCTGTAGTTTGTTCGATTCCTTCCGTCTCTCCTTGTAATTAGTGAAGGCTGTTTTTTTTTAATCCTTGACATGCGCCAAAATTCCAAATTAAAGGCTGGCAATGTTAAGAAAAGGGTATAGCAGATCAAAACTTCCTTTTGTGGAAAGTCATCCGCATCTCGGACCAATAATTATTTCCAAATTCCGCCATGCCATCGGGAAGAATGTATATGGGCAAAAGTCCAATTAGAACTTTTATGAAATATAAATAAATATGCATATTATTTACCTACATTCATATATTGTTTTATTTATCACCAATATGCCTGGATATCAAATATTTGCTAAATAGTAAACATTTGCGCATTATTCCGAATCTTGCTGAAATTGCTATTATTCAATAACTCCATTCCAAAACTTAATAAGTATTTTTTTGACAGATTTTGCACAATTTCTTCCAAAAATTAAGTTTTGGAATGATAGTTACTCTAAATAGCACATTCAGAAGTTTCGGAGCATCGCTCTATTTCAAAACAATTAAAATTTCAAACCATCAGACATCATTTGAACGGCCCGCCAAAGATTATTTTAATGACTACACCGCTATGGCAGCACAGTCGCAAAAGTCACTGGCAGATACAACAGGAGTGAGTGTTCTATTTAAATCACTTTTCTATGATTATATCAGAGAACCCATGATAATCACTTCTACCGCCATTTTTTCATTTCAGAAGGTATATTTGGACATTGTGGGACCTTTGCCAACCGATATAGAGTGTTTTAGATATATTCTGACATTCCAGTGCGAACTTACTGAATTCGTTGAAGCATATCCTTTAAAAAATAAAGATTCTTTATCTGTGGCAAGATCTTTTAGAAAACTTTGTCTTACGATACGGTATTCCGCAGGAAATTGCTACTGATAGGGGATCTGAATTCATAGCTTCCACCATGAAGGAAATCTGTGCGCTCTTAAAAATAAGGCAAATTAACCCTACAGCATACCATCACGAAAGTATTGTAAGAATTCACACAAAGTATTAGGTGCGTACTTAAGAATTCGAACCGAAAATTTAAAAGACACTTGGAGTACCTACATGGATTCCCTACTGGTGTTTTTCGTATAATACAACGGTCCACACCGAAACAAAATACACCCCTTTTGAACTAGTTTTTTGTAGGGAATGCAAGATACAAAATAACTTAAGTAACATTGTCGAACCTATTTATAATTTTGATGATAGTTACCTTCTTGAGCTAAAATATCGGCTGCAACGAGCTCACGAGGATGCCAAAACCAACTTAATACATTCAAAATTAAAAAGAAAAAAGATATATGATATACGAGTCAACCCTATCGAGTACAAAAAAGGTGATGCGATTTTAATTAAAAACGAGGACACCAATAAACTAATGGATCTTTGCTTTCTGCACTCCAAATGTAGTAATATCTTTGTTTGAGTAATTACTCAAACAACGGTAATACTAAAAAATAGGAAAAACATAATAGTTCATAAAAATAGAACTAAATTATATTACCAATAGGGCATTATATTATAAATGAATTATATAAGTTATTATTACGTTATTTCAGATAAGGCGCCTCTTTCCTATCTATCTACCTATCTATCTATGCTCTACACTATATTCTTTTTTCTATATACTTATTTAGCACCTTCTCGTTTCAACTTCCTAAAATATTGTGAATGTAATTAAAATAGATCCTTGGAAGAATTTTTATTTAAAGGGAATGCAAATTCTTTCAAAGACCCGGGGGAGATGCAGTATGTAGCAGACTCACCCAGTACTATAATGTTATTTGTCATTAGGCATAGCAATTAAGGTCACGCTGAAGCAGCAATTATAAGCGGGCCAGGTGAATGTATGATTTCAATATATATTGTGGAATAAGAATAAACGTAATAGTCAACTGAGGTAGTCGTTTCATTGAGGTACGTAATCAGGAGGTGGCGAATCTAAACGTATTACACCATATCAAAATCCCGACATTCAAAAGAATGACGTAATAATCTTCAGAATAATATTTTGAAGCCAATATCCCATTAACATGATCAACAGTTTAATTCATCACCCCTGATGATGATAATATAAAATACTCTTAAAATAATTATCATTTTCACGGTTTTTATGATCATTTAATACCGCGAAAATGCTTCAAGTCTTAAAACGAATTTTGGTTTGGTTAGGTTCGGCAGTTAGATTTAGATAATTGCAATTAGTTTGTATTTGTATGTTACAGGTTTGTCAATTTCAATAAAGTTCTTCCCTAATATGGATGCACTTTGTTTTTATGTGTATCAGAAAGTACAATTTTGGTTATTTGGGATTTTTAATATTACCTCGCGAACACGTGCAAAGTATGTGCTATAGATATTCCGGTGTACCTTTCCTGTACTAGAGCTCTTGGAATGATGCAATTTCTAAATATAATGCTGGGTATCAGCTCTACCTAATCTCTAAACCCCAATTGGTTAATTTAATTTCCATTTCTATTTAAGTAGTCCTTTTCCTTGGGTATTTGCTCAAAATTCTAGAAACCTGGTTATCTTCTAATGACGTAGTTACATTATGATGCATTCTAAAATTTGTTGATCGAATCGAATGGTAGAACCAGGTGCTTTGCAGTTTGTCAGTGGGTCCACTACTTTCTTCAGGATTTGGCCAGTAACTGTAACTGGCATGATAAGATTGTTTTAGTGATTGGCTTCACTGGGCCATAGTATCATCCAACTATTTTATTTATCCTGGATTGAAGTTGTGCTTTTGGTAAAGCAATAATTCATATAGGATTTGTAACAGTTTATAGTGCTTATTTTTCATGTATCCAGTACAAGAAGAAGATAGATAATTTTTTATGAAAGGTGTTTGCGGAAACATAAATCCATCAAAAATAAGATAAACTAATAAAAATGCCAATTAGTGCAAACTGTAAAAATGTATAATTGAGAGGAATTTGTGGAATAATTAAATATGAGTCACTAATTATTTTTTAAATTTTGCCGAAGGTTCCAAACTCCAACATAGTAAAGATAAATCATTTTACCATACATTTACGCACACCAGCAAATCAGATGTTATTAATCTGCAGCAGAAAAAAACTAGCTCAAACTGCCCTGTGGAGATCGAAATGCCAAGAACATTATTATTTTTTTTTGTTTCTTAAATAAAAAAAGATGTTAAGTGCTCGTGGAGCTATGACGAGTTCCACCGAGATTGGTATTAGTGTACACTTACCGAATTCGACCCAGCTAAAACAATTAGCCGGCAGTTCGGAGAGCAAGGCCTTGTAGCAAGCTGTAAAGTCAGCCCGCAATTTTCCCGCTGCTCAATTAACCGGAGAAAGGTTCATTGGGCGCCGCCGAGTTCGTTACGGACCAAACTGTAGATCCCCGCGTTGTTCGTGAAACCTGCTGCAAGACCCTCACTTTCCACGGTAAATCCAGCCTGTAAGGAGCGCAAAAAGAAATAATGCCACCACCAACAAGAATTGCCAAAAATAGCGATAAATAAAAAAAGGTGTATATTGAAATTAGTGATGCCAAAATTTATATATAAATTAAGGTGCGATACTGACAATTGTATATCCTTTCAAACTGACAATTGTAGGTAGTTTAAACAACAAAAACTAAACTATCTAAAAACAATGAAATTATAGCAATAAAAAAATATAAGGTTTGTGGGTGGTTGACCCAAAACTCTATGTAGATTTAAGTGATAAATCAGAAAAAAAGATGAAATAGGCACCACTTACGTGTCTCAGGACCCCAGAGGGAAATAGGGGCCAAAAAAATAAAAGAACTTGAGTTTGGTCTACCGCGCGGGATCGTGATCACGTAAACCGCCGAGATAAGGTGGGCGCAAGTACTTACAAAGGTAAAGTTGCTAACTTAAAAAAAAGGAGACAGTTATTCCAAAGCAGTAATTATAAACTAAAATTGTCTGTCACTTATCTGTCCTTTAAGTAAGTTCCACCGTCAGGTGAACACGGACAGCTGGTTCCGGACCCTGAGTTCTCACCAGAGTAAACCACACAAACTGACAATCCAATTTCGCCGGGTAACCGGTGCCACCTGTTCTAACTAATTGGAAGAGTCAACGAATCCCAGCCAGGTGAGAGGACCCTAGGAATGGAAACATTCCCTAGTAACGAGTCGATTATATACTCGCCGTTCAAAAGAATAATTTAGCAGAGTTTCAAATTTCAGATTAAAGAGATAGGGTTTTCCCCTTTTTATTTTAAATCGAATTCAATAATGAACCAAAAGTTAAAAAAAAAACAAAGAATAAATGAGAAAAAGAGCACCACCGTAATAATATATGGGAGCAATCGAAATATTACAACTGAAACTTAATATTAGTTATGCAGAAAACTAAAAAGGTTCCGTTCGCCCAAGGGAAGCCGACATCATCCGTTAAAAATAACATTAAACCCTTTTAGAAAGAGGCAATAAGCCGTCCAAAAATTTGGACCGAGTTTTGCACAGCAAACTAAACGTACATAATCATTGAATGCAGTAAATGCCAGCAATATTACAACAAAAAAATAAATGATTGTAATTAAATAGATTGTTCCTAATCTGGTAAAGATAATATTCATACCATATTGATAAAATAGTACAAGTATGAGCTATATAATGAACAAAAAGCACTAAAATAAACTTTAATGAAAAATCATACTAAACAAATATGGCAAATAAATGGTCTGAATATATATTAATAATATTATTATCAAATGAATAGCATAACCCTTCCCGATTTTAATAACTCAAGAGAAAAGTTCATGTACGGGCCACATAATGAAGAAAAACACTAAAATATACGACGTACGACCTTCCAATATTAATATCAAATAGATGGCGTGCCTCTACCTTTATTTTAATAATTGTTCAATATGGTAAACAACCATGAACGAAAATATGCGAAAATATGTAATCTACATTAAATAAAGCGATTTGATGGCCTCCCTTAGTGACGGAAACTAATAATAAACAAAACTGCATTACCTAAATAGTTGAAATCAACTACCCACGCGAATCACTAGAAGTTATTTGCAAGACTAACTATTTAAATTAAAGATAAAAACAGTAATTCCCCATTGCATCAATTCTGACTTCGGTAACAGAATAAACTCCATGATATTAGCCGTTTTTAGCATTAATTGCAACTTATTGCTGTAGGCAATGGATGCCTTTGATAAAGCAACATAAAAATCAATGGTTAAATTTTACACTCGTTGCTAAACCGCTACGGAAAGGTCAAATAAAATAAACTACTAAATTATCGAAAATCTACATTACATTTCGTCGGAAATAAAATAAAAACGATTAATTACTTGCTAATCGCAAGACCCCGTGAGTAAATATTGACTATTCCATTCAAATATAAAAGCCCAAAAGCCTTAATCAATCTCTGATTACTATGACATCATGACGACTAATTAAGCAACTAAATCGAGTCCGAAATGAAAGAAAACAATTAATTGAATTAAGCGCGAAGCCCTGGAAATGAACAAAACCTATGCTATCCGAGCATAGAAGCCTAGAAGCATTAATTATTTTTTGAATTAATATGACGTCATGCCAATCAATTAGGCTAATAAATCGAGTCCGATATGACTGAAAAGCGAATTATTTTTTTCATTTGCCAAACTAAATTCAAATTCAAATTTATTCAAATTAAAATTATTTCATTAACATATTAACATATTAACGTAGGACTTCAAATTTTCATACTAACATAAGCACCTAGATAACCAAATATCTGAATGTGCTTTTCAAAAATTACATAGTGTATACAGATAATTATATAAATAGTCCACACACCCAATATAAAGTATATTTAAACTAACCTAACTGAACTAAATGCAGTAAACCTCTAGCATTAGCTACTAAGAAAAAATTATTTAAATTTGTTATTGTTTATATGGATAAAGTCTCTAATTTTTTTTTAAATGTTATGTTGTTTGGAATATTTTTAACATTTTGTGGAATCATATTTAAAATTTTCGGTGCAAGATAGTTAATAAACCGTTTATTCATATTTGTTTTACTTTTTGGGATAAGTAAATGTTTATTTATATTATTTCGAGTATTATAGCTATGCGTTATATAATTTTTCAATTCAATATTCTTTCGTAAAAAGCAACAAACTTCTAAGACATAAACTGATCGAATATCAAAAATATCCCTTGTGTACAATAAATTTGTTGAATAGAGTTTATTTTTTCCAAATAAAACCTTTAAAATATAATTTTGTACTACATTCAAAGATTTTAAAGAGTTTTGATACAGACCGCCCCATACAACCATACCATATCTGATCAATGACTCCACCAACGCCTTATAAACTGGAATTAATAATTTTTGACTTAAAATTTGTCTTAAAATATAAAATTTTTGTATCAGTTTCCGAATATTTTTAGTTAAATTTAGAATGTGTTGATTCCATTTAAGGTGTTTATCTACTGTAACGCCCAAATATTTAATAAAGGAGACTTCTTTAATAACATCCTGGGTGTCGTTTCCCACGTAAAAAGAATTAAATCTTGGGCGGTTGGCTTCGGTCAGAGAAAATGCAATATAATGTGCTTTTGATATATTAAGCGAAAGCTTAAAAGTGTCTAACCAGTTTTTTACTTTACTGATACCAGCAATTGCGCTATCTCTAACTTTATCCCAAGTTTTATCCGAAAAAATGACGGCCGTGTGGTCCGCGTAGGATACGACCGACCCATCTGTAATATCCAGTTCTGTTAGTGAATTAATGTATGTAATAAACAGTAAAGGTCCTAATACAGTCCCCTGAGGTACTATACCTATTTCTATCTCCAGTGGATCACTTAATGCATTATCAATTTTTAAGAATTGCTGCCTGTTTGTCAGATAATTCCGAAATACATCTAGCACTGAGCCTCGAACGCCATTTCTGAATAATATATCCAGTAGTCGATCATAAGGCACAGTGTCAAAAGCTCTCGCTAGGTCCAAGAATACCACAATACACCTTTAATTTTTTTTCAATAATACAACAATGCAATTAATAAAGACCCGAGAAACGCAAAACATCTGCAATTAATAAAAAAACCTTACCTCTAAACCAGAGGGCGAACTACGCGACACAAAACGCCAAGTACCACAATGGCGGCCGACACTAGACAAAGCCAATTCCAAAATCCTCGCCCAGCGAGTTATTCCTACATCTACGGCACTACAACCAACGAAAACAAATCGAAATGGCCGATACAGAAATTACTACGTCGTTTGTCGACAAAATCCACTTCAAATGTCTGGATTTAACCAGATTTTAAATGAATCGACCAAACAACCGAAAAGCTTGAATAGCAAAGGTAGCAAAGGCTACGGAGCCAAACCAGGCGTCGCGTCGTCTCGCGCTTCGCAAGGTGAAGCCAGTGCGCAGGAAGTTACAGCGCGACGTTTCTCGACGCACCAATGAAATGGAACCATCAAGATCACGGCAGAAGGATATAAAAGCGATTTAATATCGGAATTAAATTTCGTACTACGAGCGGAAGCAGGAATAGTAGTAGGGGCATCTTAAAAATTCACTAACAACAGGTTACCATTAGTGACCAAAACGGAATGTCACAAATAGATTCACTTATTGAAATTTCAGAACAAAAAAGTCAAATTCCGAATTGCTATTTAATAACTTCAATATAAATGGCCATCAGTTAATTCAAAAGAGCACATAAATCAATGCCATTCATGCAATAATGCAAATGCTTTTAATTATTCTGCAATAGAGTTTTATCCACAATACCAAATTTTGTCATAGGAAGGAACGTGACTAAAAGTGCTTTTGTAATATAAACATGTGAAATAAAAGTTGTGACCGGATAAATTTCTCATTTAATCACTAAGCATTTTTTTTATGTTTTTCAATTAGTGCTTAAGTTAAGGATTTATGAAAAATAACTCATGTTAAAATAAAATGTATTGAATACTAAGTGTCACGTGCTTATATCCCGCAGTCTAATGTAATCAATGTTAATAGAATTTCCGGAAGTTTAGCAACACTTATTTCAGAAACAAAAGCCTTTAGGTCATAGCTTTATATTTTCAAGAATAGAGGTTTGTATAGTTTCTACAAAATTTATTAATTTCTTCAGTATTTTTTTCTGTTACTTGTAAATTTCCTTAAGTGCCTCAGGTATAGATAGGTTGGAAAGTTGATGCTAAGTGGCCCCAGGCTTTGGGAAATGTTTATTAAGTCTGAATTTTTGTGTAGGCTTGTTTGCGCGTTACGAAAACTTTATAAAATGTGTAGACGAAGCGAACGCTACAAAATGTGTCATAAAACGAGTGATACGTCGAGGCGAACATTACACAATGTATTATGATACGACGAGGTGATCGAAAATAGGGGCCCGTTCACAATTCAAACGAAGCATGCTACCTTTTATCTTCGTCTCTTCCACGTTATCCGCAACGAACTCGCCTATCTTTCTTTGACAAGAGTCAATCGTTGAACGGGCGGGGGTGTAATGTATAGAAAGTTCTACCATTCGCGTCAGTGAATTTGCATAAAACAAAAGTTTTATTTTATTATTTAACAGAAAACATGTGGAAAATATGAGGAGGGAGAGAGAGTTATGTGTCATATCCCTACAGGCCTACACAATGTATGTATTTTGTGCGGACCAAAATTCACTTCTGGTGTGTGGTCCACAAGCGCACTCAATTTTCTTTATCTTCGTGTAGTTATGAAGGACCAAGACTAGAAAACAGAGTTGGATGAATGACGACATATTGGGACTGATGGATAAACGTCGGCATGCAAAAATAAAGATGACATCAAATATAATAACATACAAAGAATAATCAGGTCAAAGATAAGAATGGCAAAGAACGAATGGCTGAAACGAGAATGCACGGAAATGGAACAGTTACAAAGACAAAATGACGGCTTTAACTTACACAAAAAACTGAAAGAGACTGCCGGAATACATAAAGAATGAAGAGTGAAGGCTGTGTGCATGTACGAAATGTACTAAATGAAAAACTTTTGTATTCCATGCAAAAATTTTAATCCAAAAAGGACGTCTAATCAGCGTAACAGAGCGCTTTCGGCCTTAGCCATCATCAGTGTTACTTGTCAGTTGGAACAAAAGATATCCACAAGAGGCACAAACAACATCAAAACGACAACGGTCACATCAAAATTTAAAAAACACTCTACATTATAAGAAAGGTTCACATAATTTAAACATTTAACAAATTAAAGCCAGACGTGGAAACCACGCTTTTATGGTATGACAAACATGTCTCTGTCGACAAGCTTGTAAAGGCAGAGCATCAAATATATTGGCCGACGAAAACAATCAGATAATTACCGATAACAGGGAAAAAACTACAATCTGGGAAAGATATATTAAGAAACTTTTCTACCAGGACAGACCTACAGTTATGAATGAAGACAACGTCCACTTGACAGGGCCATCAATCACAAAAGCGGAGATAGAAAAAGCGATACATAACTCTAAAAACATTAAGGCAACTGGGCCGGATGAGATCGCATCGGAAATATTGAAGATATTGGATGAAAGAGGCATTGAAGTTCTACACAAAATATTTAACATCGTATACGAAACAGGACAATACCCACAAAAATGGCTAAGTTCAATATTCATCCCTCTACCTAAGAAAAATAATGCTAGAAAGTGTGGAGACCATCGACTGATTAGCCTGATGAGGCAAACTTTGAAAGTATTTCTAAAAATAATTCATCAGAGGATTTATAAAAAATGCGAAAGAGATATCAGTAGCTCACAGTTTGGGTTTAGACAAGGGATGGGCACACAAGAAGCGATAGTGGCCACGCAAGTCCTTGTACAGAACTGCCATGATGTGAGAAAAGACATATGCCTTTGCTTTGTAGACTACGAGAAAGCATTTGACCGAGTTGAACATCCCAAATTAATGCAACTCCTCAGGAATCTTGACATAGATCAGAAAGATATCAGATGTATTGAAAATCTATATTGGTACCAGACTGCACAGATCAGGCTCAATAATGAGCTGTCTGATGATATAGAGATCCGGAGGGGCGTGCGACAGGGATGTGTCTTGTCCCCGCTTTTGTTCAACCTGTACTCGGAAGGGGTCTTCCGGGAAGCATTGGAAGATGTAGAGATCGGTATTAAAGACAACGGAGTGTGGATTAATAATATACGTTATGCTGATGACACAGTGCTCATCGCTGATAACATGCAAGACTTACAAAGACTGATCAACACAGTCGGTCAACATAGCAGATTGATGGGTCTAAACATAAACTATAAAAAGACGAAGTTTGTGATAATAACAAGAAATCTGAATGCGTTTGAAGACTCACAGATAATATTCAACGCAATGCGCATAGACAGAGTGAGCAAATTTAAATACTTGGGCATGTGGTTATCTGAAGACTGGACCTCTGATATTGAAATCAAGCATTCCTAGGACTGAGAAGAGTATTTAGTTGCTCGGACTTCGATCTTGGTCTGAGGTTGAGATTTTTAAAATGCTATGTATGGTCGGTACTTCTCTACGGGATGGAAGGTTGGACCCTTAAAGTCAACAACATTAACAAATTGGAAGCGTTCGAGATGTGGCTATACCGCAGAATGCTCAAGATACCATAGACTACAAGAATAACAAACGTAGAAGTACTGTCCAGCATCAACAAAGAACGTGACCTGTTAACTACCATCAAAAAGAGAAAGACTGCATATCTGGAGCACGTCATGAGGAACAAAAAGTATGAGTATTTACAGTTGTTGATCGAAGGTAAGATAGAAGGCCGTAGAGGAATAGGAAGAAAGAAATAGTCCTGGTTGCGGAACATAAGACAATGGACAGGAGTGAATAACATACAGACACTAATTCATACCGCAAGGGATAGAGAGGAGATGGAAAATGTGATCGCAAACATCCATTAGTGGATAGCATCCGAAGAAGAATATTTATGAATTGATATAGTACTTTACTGTACATTTTTTATACATTTCTTGCTTGGCAATTAATACATTTTACGCTGGATAACGTTTTTTCCATTCCCTAACGTTGTTGGTCCCTAGGACCTCCGTCGCTAATCTTCGAGCATTTTCTCCCACTACCAATTGAGACAGGAGCCCGTCCGTTACAATACCTTCTTTCTACTACAAAAGCAGCATCGGAACGTTATAGTAGTGTCGATTCGCGATTTTGTCTTTCTGTGAGCTTCAACAAATTTTCTCAGTTATGCTGCTTATAAGTTGGTAACTCTTCTTAAATAAATTTAGCTTCCCTTACTCTCCGGCATTTGAGCTAAGGCCTAATTTGCACGATTAAAAGACTGCTCGTTCTGGTCTACGCATTTTTAGGTTCAACTATTTTTTGACTTTATTATCTCTCAGTTTCTTCTAGTCTCAAATGAAAATAATTAAACAAAATTAGATGCGTGGCATCCCTCTAGCATACAAGCTACTAATGTCGCTGACACCAGTAAAAATTTTGATATATAAAGCTTACAATTTGGAAAGAATGCCTTACAAAATGTTAAAAATTTTATGACGCTCATAAAAAAATATTGTTTGCACTTCTGGCGAAAAACACTACGCCCTCAGCTGATTGTTCTCCTTGCACGAGCTCGGGCAACAACTTTCAACCGTAAGAATAAATGTAATATTTTACGCCTTGGGAAAAAATATCTGTTAGAATAACTAAAAAGCCACAAAAACTGGAAAATACTAATGCCAAAATATTAATTTTTTAGAACTGCGCCTTGGTAAATTAAATTACAGTTTTGCATGTCAATTTGTGTGGTAAATTATTATTCATGTCATCAATTCATGAAGTTTGAGTAAAAGAAAGTTTTTGATGGAAGGTTATGAGAATATTTTTGAATAAATGCCAGACAAGTACGTAAATATGTCCGTGCTTTTAATATCTATTATGAAACGAATCAAGTTTTATGCAAAAGCGTTTCCAAATAGAAAACTTTCAGATGAAGATCATTGAAATTATTGACGGAGATTACCGAAAAGGGTAAATTTTGTTTGGGTTAGCAGAAAACTATGGTCACAAGAACGCCGGATTTCTCCGAAGCTGTTTCAAATTAGAGTCTCGATATCAAAACAAGAATCATCGAAGATCGATTATCTAATTTGATCATTAACTCAGTTAACCCAATTAATTTTTAATGGTTTCGTTGTTCAGAACATGGGCGTCATTAACTCTAGTAATGAAAAATAAAATAATTGAAATCATGATAAGTCAACTGTTTTTAGCATCTAGTAGATGCCAGTATATTAATTCTGAACATGGTTTCTCCAAACTACAAATTTATATTACGGTATTTTTATTCACATTTATAACATTGGCTATATCTCTTATGGGCATACAATCTTGTACTACATACATGATTATTCCAGCTGAGGCATTGCAATATTTATAAAAATTGTATGACCAGCAATTGCGTTGAAATGATTTTCATTTTGACAGTTTTGTCAATTTAAATTGAGAAGGCCTAATCACAATAGCCTCTAATTATTGATGTATGACTTTTTTATGCACACAACTTTACATTACACCAATCAAAGCTAATAGGTTTGCCTATTTATCTGTATGCAAAAGTGTTCATTCAAGTAACCCATAGATGCATAACTAAGAACTCAATTCGCTTTGGTTTCCAGAGCTGTAATGCAAGCTTCAAAAACTGTATTTGTCCCCTTCTTCTGTTTTTCTATATTTTTCTGGTGTGAGGGGAATCATGCCGACTGCGATCCATGTGTACTTCATCCAATAGTTACGGCATCACTAGTAATAGCAGCATTATCACCGTCAACGATATTGTCGCCATCATAATCCTCCTAAAAAAAGTGAAAATAAATGAAGAGAACTTCAAGCTTCCAACCACGATGAAACTTTCCTAACTGTGACGGAGAGATGGACGCAAAGCATATTAGGATAACACGCCCTCAACATTCCGGAGCTCTTTATTATAACTACAAGAACTTTTATAGTGTGGTTTTCTTTAGCCATTGTTAATTCTAATTAAATTTTTGTCTAGGTTGATGTGGGGAACACTGGTTCGGATTCCGACGGAGGTATTTTTGAATATAAAAGACTTTCGATATTAATGAATACAAATCCTTGTGGAGAAGGTAACTTGGGCAACTTGAATTTTGCACTTCTTGCAGATGGTGATTTATATCTTTATGAGAACATATTGTAATGCTGAAAGGCTATTGTTGCGGGGGTATTCTACTATATCGGGGATCTTACCCTGAAGGGGTAGGTCTAACTTCCTTCGATTGAAACGCAGTTATTCCCAAATCACTAATTTATTTACTACTGCCTAAATAATAATAAGTTACTCGCTCGGCTGCGGAGGTATTCTAATGCGTTAGGGATGTTAACTATATAGATACACAATTTATAATATAATAATTTTGACCTAAAAGCAACCCTAGGATGATCCTCGCGTCACGTCCCCAACTCTCAACCGGTTTGGGCTCGAACTGGAGACTCTCCTACTGAATGCCTTTGGCTGCCTCGGATTTCCGACTTGATCTCGATCGACTTGGGCTGCCACTTATTCTCGACCCTCTGTTCACACTTTCACTTAGAACCGCAAGTTAGACTTACGTCAACTTTTCCTCGGACTCCCGACTTGAACTTTCGTCAACTCTCGACTTAAACTTTCGCCAACTTTCGACTTGGACTTTCGCCAACTCTCGACTACCCGTAACAGCTGTCAACAACTCGAGTAGCCTTCCTCTCGACTCACTCCTCTCTAGCTGCCTTTTCCTTTCCCCATTCCACTTTTTCTTCCTATCATTCATTCACGCCTTTTTCTATTGTTCATTGTTATTTTAGCATTTCTTAAAATTATCTCTTTCCGTTTTTACCATACCATTTATACTTAGACGCCATTCGTTCTCCCTGTTTCCCAAAAACAGCGATAGCCTGTACATTCATCAATTTTCGCAACTATTGCACCGTCTACTTATTTCGGCCATTATTAGTTTTTCCCAATATGTCAATCCGGGTTAATTACTACTAACTTGCACTTTCTTGCTGACTTTTCCAAATAACGTTTAATGTCCCTGATTAAACTCCTTATGTCTACTTTTCTGATGTTTAGTTTTAACATGCATACTTTACATTATTTGTATAAACGATTTCTTGTTCTATTACGCAAAAATAAGGGCAACTGACCTTTTATAGAAATTAATATTATATTAGTATATTATTTAAGCCCAGATAATAATATATGGCAATATTAAAACGATTTACTCTCACCGAAACCATTAAACGCGAGAGGGATGTATACAACTATCACCATACCAGAGGGAAATATGTTCTTGAAAATGCGTGTGGCTTAATAAATTCGCGATTTAGAGTTTTATATTCAACTATCGAATTAAAACCAAAGAAAGTTAACATAATTGTTCTATCAATATGCGCACTACACAACTTTCTGTGCAGTCTGTTTTACTTAACGAGCAAATCGGTGGATGCAGAAGATACTCGTTCTAACATTGCCTTATGTCCATTACAGACAATTAAAGGACGACATCTTTAGGAAGCAACTGAAAATAAGGATCATAATGTTTACTATTTCAATACAGTTTAACCATTTAAAACATCGAATGTGTTATACAGGATGTTTCGAAAGTACCTTCTCCTATTCTTATTTTTGACAATGTACCCAATTATATTGTTTCAAATGCTACCCTTTCATGTAATACATGTTTGCGAAGATATTTTAAAAAAGAAAAATCTATCCAGCAGCAGTAATAAAGAAAATAAAATAACGTACAGGGTGATCCCCTATAATGTCGCCCCCCTTTAACTTTTTTATTTTAAGTGTCTCAAAAAAATTAAAAGTATGGTTATGTAGGTACTGAAAAATACTTTTTTTCTGCGTATAAAAAATATTGGAAAAATGATCAGTATACAGGGAAAAACAAAAAGTTATTTTTTTTTCAATGGAACACCCTATACATATATGAATTTTTTTTTGGATTCCTCGTAAAATTCTAATAATTATGTATTTTTGTCTACTTTTCACCCTGGTACCAAGGAGATCATTAGAGATGGAGTAAAATGAATTTCACATTCCTATCTTAACTTTCCAAGAGCTATCTGATGGTGCTAACTTATGGTACCTACCGAGGTACCAGATTTGGTACCCATGGTACCGCCTGCCAGTTAGTACCGTCAGATAGCTCCTGAAAAGTTAAGATAGGAATGTGACATTTATTTTACTCCATCTCTAATGATCTTCTTGCTACCAAGGTGAAAAGTAGCCATAGTACCGATTTTCAACTGTTTATAGGTGCGAAACTACTAACTTTAGAGGTATAACATCATACATAAAATATGCTTAGAATTTTACAAGGAATCGAAAAATAAATTCATATATAGGGTGTTCCATTGAAAAAAATTAACTTTTTGGTTTTCCCTGTATACTGATCATTTTTCTAATATTTTTTATACGCAGAAAAAAAGTATTTTTCAGTACCTACATAACCATACTTTTATTTTTTTTGGGACACTTAAAATAAAAAACTTATAGGGGGGCGATATTATAGGGGATCACCCTGTACATTTTCTGCTTGCGCCTGATCCACTCATGTTCTGTAAAAAGTTCATGATCTGTGGTGAATATCATAAGAAGGTTGTAATATCACAGCTCAGGCACGTAAATGTCGTCCATACCAAAGCTGTCAATCAAGGTTTCTCAAAAACGTCAATCCCACCACTGACCAACGATGATTGATCAATAGCGGAAACGGCCAAAAAAAATCAAATTCTACCTTAGATCCTCTAGGAAAGATTCCCCCAACTATCCCGGGAGTGAATTCCTCAACACCGCGAAGTGAAATAAGTTCTCAAAAGCCTAGACACTAACAAGGCCACAGGACCAGATAGAGTTCCCGCAATAGTGCTTAAGAAATCTGCTGCTAAACTAACAGCTCCACTATAAAGGCTTTTCTCTCTATCATACTGAACTGCATGCTTTCTTTCTAGCTGGAAATGCGCACAGATGCAACCAATCCCGAAGAAAGGTAAAAACGATTCCAAATAATTAGTGTACAATTGCTTTAGATTCCATCATGCCCAAAGTCATGGAGAAACTGATCAACGAACAGCTCTTAAAGTAACTCGAATCATCAGGCTTAATAAGCGATCGCCAGTGTGACTACCGCAAGCTCAGATCAACAGGAGATCAGCACGCTTACGTGACCTATCTGTGGACCAAAGCCATCCAGAACTACGGCGAATCTCTTGCAGTGGCTCTCGACATATCCAAACCATTTTATAGGGTGTGCATGATGGATTGTTAAGCAAATTGACGCATACGCATTACCACCAGCGCCGCTTCTACGGCTTTACAATTCCTTAAGGGATCGAAGCATCCGAGTTGGTATTAATGGACATCTCTCGGATGAATTTAAAATCAATGCCGGAGTTTCACAAGGGTGCATATTTTCTCCCACACTGTTCCTACTTTATATCAACGATCCTTTAGACAGGAGAAACAAACCTATTTACAGCTTTGCCAACGATAGCATTCTTATCTTCATTCATGTCGCGGACTCCAACAGCCGGTGCTCATTTCCAACGCGAGCAAGAAAATCAGATTGCTGCCTTCAATGAGGATATGAACGACATCGTGGAATGGGGTGATAAAAACATGTCCAGTTTATCACAGAAATGACTCACGCAACTGTCTTCGAAAAAAACGTACACCGCAGGACCTGAGTTGTCAATGACATTGACTAAGCCTGCTGGACATCAATGTAGAAAACAACATGTTTTGGCGTAATCACGTCACCAAATCGCCAAGGCAGCAGCGCAAAAGCTAGAACCACTCTATAGAGTAAACAAGTTGTATACACCTCATCCGCTCTTACTGCCCTATAAGGCCCAGATAAGACCATCTGTGGCATACTGATCCCATGCGTGGAGCTCGGCACCCAAACACTTACTCAAGATATTAGATTCCATACATAGGATAGCAGTCCCTCTTGTGGATGGCCCAGAGTTGACTAAATACATTGGTAGCCTTGAACATAGAAGAAAGATGGCGGACCCATCTCTTTACTATCGATACTACTACGGAAGGTGTTCGAACGAACTGGCACTTATAACTCCGCCCAGAGTTGTGTCAAACAGAAACACCCGTCAGACACAAACTGCTGATCAACACACGATTCAGTTGCGAACACCGCTGTTGCCGGACTCATTTACAGCGCTTCCAGTCCAACGTGGTGGACGCACACGCACCGCTTCTTGAGTGGTATAGGATTTTCCTTTTGCATGTGGGCCGGACATTAAAAAAACAATAATATTACATACTAATATTATACATTATTTTATTGTTGTAACGTGGATTCTAAATTCCTAACTTATTTGTATAAATAGTGTCTAATACATAATATATATTTCAATAAAAAATATACATTATTTTTCAATGAAATTTCTAAATATCTAACTACATACTTTATTTATACTAAACTTACCCCTTTCATTTCTTTCATAAGGAATCCTAGGAAAGGTTGGACTTTCGCTTTTTTATATCTGCATTTTCGTCATATTTCCTCCATACTGCCACTAGTTCCTGCCAGCGCTTTTTATTGTTATAAACTTATTTAGTTTTTCTTCTTCTTCTCTCTACGTAACTATGTTACATAATGTGGCTTTCACAGGTTGCTATTCAGCCATCTCCAAGTTGCGCATAACGCGCCAAGGCATTATTATTTAATTTTGTCTATTTATCCTGGAATTGATTGCCTTTGGCTCCACAAATGATTGAATTTTGTTTG
>MU182589.1:95609-111465 GCA_016904865.1 Pissodes strobi | reverse complement strand
CCTACTGCAACTGGATTTGGGAATGAGACTGATTTTTCTTCGATAAAGTCATGCTTTTATAGCAGGATTTTTACGCATTTTGCCTCCCAGAAAAGTCTGGAATTTGAACACCTGCAGCGGTTCACGTGCGTTGTTTAGTCATTTACCCTGATTTCGGCTAAACATGGTTCGGGTATTTCTCGGTATTTTTCCATACCGAGCTTGAAATTTTAGTTAACACAGGTGTTCTAAATGTTCGATCCTTATATGGTCAGATATTGTTCCTTTATTTTGATTCGCTGAACTTAGAAAAATTTTATTAGGCCCGCCCCTTGGCCAATGAGGATCTGATAGGCAATAATTGGGGAACCTGGGGTTGTTAGCCTGGCGATTTCGTATAGCTATTTTGTGATGTTAGTTTTTCGAGTATCGCGAGAACATGCAGTCTAAAATTATTAACGTACTATTTTCCCGAGTGTTTAGATTCGGATCCCATATTCGAGTGAGGTTAGCCATCCTACCTTATAATGAAAGTCCCTTGAATGGTAAGTGGCTTTATTAATAATTATTTTTATTTTGTGTGGAACGAGTTTAAATGCTTTTGGCTTACGCGTTTTTTTTTTTAGGTAAAATAATTATCCCTCATTTTATTTTTGGTTTTCGCGAATTCGGTCTTACTTCATGAAAGTTAAACTCCAATTTGTTTATAATTTTTTGTGTTAATTAAAATAAACTTATTATTTTATTTCAACGTTTTCTCCCTGGGTTTTGTTTCGACATTTAATTTTTGAACGATCCAAATTAAATAAAAGTTTTACTTATCTTTTTGTTAAACAATTTGTTGAAAAATTTTTTCAAATAAATCGGGTACCCTGTCCCGACCATTACAAGGGCAACAGAAACAAAAGCAGCGTCATTAAATTCTGAGGCACGTATTTTCATTGCTAATAATTACTATGATTAATTAATATAATATTGCCATTCAACTACCCCGTTGGTTATAAGCTATTAGGCAAATTCCTTTCGAATATCTTGTCCGTCCTGAGATGGCTTTCTGAGTATTTTGAAATCTGGGGTAAGCGACGAAGTGTTGATATCTTCGCGCCATGCTCCAGGTTGGAAATGTCCCTCTTCTTCATAATCTAAACTGCCTTGTGGAGTATATATTTGCCTAGATGTATTACTTCATCGCAGAAAAATATGAAGTAGTACACTTGTCATGCAGACCATAGCAGCTTTTTTCAGGCCGTTAGTTGCAACATCGGTGTTCTAAAAATGCGGAAAACAGATGATAAGATTCCAGAAAGTTTGATGTTCGGGAAATCATAATAAATACATTATTCAGAGTTCCAACTCAGATGGAAAATAACCCCAAAAATATGGCCGGTAAATTATTGGCCAGGCTTCATAAGAATGAATTCTTGGAAGCAGCCACGATCGCTAGAAAAAGTCCAAATTATCGACAAAATTTTAAGTTATCTGATCTGTCCGATAGGTTTTATGTAATCGAGCATTTATCTTCTCAGAAAAAATTGTTTAAAATTAAACAGGTCTAAAGGTACGGGAGAGAGGCTACGAGTTTATTTGGGTTCAGAATGGCAATATTCTGGTTGGCCAGGCAGAGAAAACGAAGGCTATCACTAATGTGAGCTCGGAGGAAACTGGTAAGATGTAAGTTATGAGCGTCTCCAACCTCAGCCTAGGTAAACATGCTTATTTGTTTTTCCCCCGCAATGCTCGTGGATTGCGAAGAAAGTTGCACACTTTCAGACAGAACTTGTTTGCAAACTATTCAGGCATATTATGCGTAACTTTTGCGTAACCGAATCTTTGTTATACAAAATAATTATGAATCATGAGGTGTTTGACACTAATCAATATACAATTTTTCTCTTCAAAGTAGGCAAAAAATTTGGAATATTGCAAGGAAATAGGAATTTCGTCAATACTTTTACTGGAAAATGCATAGTTTATATCCCGGCGAGGCTGATCGGAGAATACAATTTTGTTTATGGTACCTTCAAAAATATCGAAACGGACTAGAAAAGTGCATGTCTCAAGTGAGGGTATTTGTAACAGGTTAAACGCCAGGGCGGACACCTCCATGAGAGCTGTCTGGGCCAAGGCGGACACCGGTCGATTCTGCTCGGCCAAGAGGACACGCTTTCATGCAGTTTAACATGGTATTGTGTCCGCCATGGCCCTGCATTAATAAACGCTGATATCAGGTTTTTTGTAGTGAAACTATCAAGTGAGATACTGGTTTTTGTTAATTTATATGTTCAAAAAACATAAACAGATGAATTACAGAGTAAGCACATGATTGAACCAGCTTAAAAAACAACAAATTTGCTGATTTATATATGAAAAAAAAAAACTTGATCTTAAACTATAATTCATTGTTAAAATATACATAGATAGTTCTGCACAATTAGCGTCTTCTGTGAAATAAGTTGAAACATTCAAGGCAGATCCTAGGATTTCCTTCGCACTGAACGCAGTAAGTTATAATTTTTTTCACTTTGTTTCTTGTCAATCTTACCATCCTGTTTTTTTGTAGCACCCTTTACAATATTTCCTATTTTCTCGTGCCTTGCAATTCAATTTTTCGAGCTTATGAACTGTCAAGCTCATTCTTGGAAGATGAATAGTTTCGAAACCGTTTTCAAACTTCAGTAATCCCTCTATAATTGAATAATGAAAGTCGATTTATTCATTAGATTTACGAATTATGACACATTATTATACTCCTAGATTATGGTGCGTTTCTCCGGTCTCACCCTGTAAATATGAAATTCATTCCATAGGTATTCTAATGAAATTTCTACTATTTTTGAAAAATGCTATACTAAAATATTATATTTGCCTTTTAATTCTTTAGCTTCCTGATGTAGTTTCAATTATACCAATAGTTACTATAGGTTGCACAAATTTTATACTCTGAAACTCAACGTTTAACCCTTTCCGTCCCGGTGGTTCCACACTGGAACCATAATTAAAAATAATTTTCTATGCGGCCTGGTGAGCATAGTGTAGAATATGTATGAATATGAATATGTAGAATAACGTCTAGCCGCTAACGGTAACTGACTATCCATCGCAATTTTTATAGCGCGACTGTAATGTAAATGTGCATAATTTTCGATGCGGAGAAACGAATCCATGTCTCTACGTTCTAGCAAAATTTGTACAACGCCTCGGTGGTGTGTAAAAGGCAGAATGCTTGCCTGTCATTCCTGCGCTGCGGGTTCGATTCCGACAGATGTTTTGTTTATTGTTTTTTATTAATTTACTTTTTTCTTAATTTTGGGTTAGTTTGGGTTAGTTTTGGTCAGCACTTGGTTAGTCCTTGTTGATTGAGCCGTCGAAGCGAGCGAAGGGCCATGCAAATCGTCTAATCGCCTGATAAAAAACTGAAATGTTTACTTCGCCTGAGCTTGTGTGTTTATATAATTGAAGATAAAACGTAACGGGGGTATTCTAGCTAAAGGTGCATCCAGACCTGTGAGAAGACCGCGTAACGTGACACCGCCGCGAACCTCGTCGCGTATGGACGGTACTCCGTAACCGCAACCAAAGAAAATTCTACTACGAACACTATAATATTCTTTGCTGCAACGCGTGACATTGCCGCGTATCATCACTCCGTTCCATATCCTGCCGGTCTTTTGGCGTCGTATTAAAGGGATGCTACGCCGCTTGAGTCGACAAGTCTGGACGGGACCGCGTATCATCAGAACGTTTTGCATATTTAGTTGAATTTTAACCAATCAATGTAGCGGTCAGTTTCTATTTTTTTGTTTCGATTTAGGACAACTTTAACATTTATATAATTGTGAAATACATTGTGAGATACAAAAAACCCACACTCCTTATATTGTCTTTTAGTATTCCTACCAGAGCCTCGCGTACTTCGGGAACTATTCACTTATTAAGTACGTACTGCAGACTGGTGAATGAATCATCAGTAGCTAAAAAGCGGGGCGTTACAGCTAGCCTCTCTTGGATAGTTATAGCTTTCCTGAAAAAAGTGTTTTTTTTTAGCAATTTTTGGTCCAATAAAATTCAAAAGATATTCAACATCTGTGACATTCTCGTAAAATGTTTATAAAGACCACTAATTTTTTGAAATTTCAGATTTTAGTAAATGGTTTCCTCCATATTTTAGTCCTTTAGTGTAAATATTTTGCTGCCACCATCTGTTGTGTTTTCTTTTTCTTTTATTGGGTAATAAATGATCTATAACTGTATGTTTGTACAGTTTATACCGTACACGATAATGACACGCGACGATAACAGGCGAGGATGACACGCATCGAAGTTCGCCTCATCGTGAAACTGTTCGAGACACTGTCACGTCACGGGGCTTTGTGACAAGTCTGGACGCACCTTAACATTTATATTATAGTCAGTCGCTGGGATAGCCAGTTACCGGTAGCCGCTAGACATTAGTGCTATGTAGCTTGATATTGCCCCCACCAAATCCTGGCCGCGCGGGCAGGTTTTTTCTGCATGCCACGTTCCCAGCACATTTGATCTGGAATTTCAATGTTGTCAAGGTTGTTGACGAGTGTTTATTTTTGAGGATTTACATATCAACAAAATTATTATGAAATGTGAGTTCAACACTATTTTTGATTGAGATATGATGATATGAGTGCGTCTATACATTGAGGGAGTTAGAATTTTGTGTTTCTTCTCTATTACTTTCACAAATATTTGTGGTTCCTTTTGGGAGCACTAGGGCGCTTGTCAACGACACGCACGAATCGAATCTTAGCAGCCGAGTTGTGAAAGATCTCACTCGTTCATTGGTCGGGAAATATCAAATCAAATGTTTACTTCGACCATTTCGTCAACGGGCTTCAGCTGCAACAGGAACTATTGGCAGACAAGATTTACACGTGTGGAACTGCTAGAAGAGGGCGCCAGAGTGAACCAAAGGATCTAAGGTCGATGAAAAGCATGAAAAAGAGGAATTATTCAGATTGGAGAAGGAGCTCTAAAGGACTGGTGTCCTTGCAGTGGAAAGACATCAAACTTTTGTTCATAAACAAAATTTATGATACTGAAGACACTGTTACTGTTCCAAGAAGGCGAAATGATCGGACTTCGACTGATATTTCATGTTTGGCGTTGGTGAAGGATTACAACATGCACATGAACTTCTTAGATAAATGTGACCAGTATGTTAGTAGTTACAAAGTGGATAGAAAGTCGCAAAAATGGTGGCCAAGACTTTTTGACATTTCGTAGACTTAGGTCAGAAGACTTAATCTAAAGGATTTTCGCTTTACAGTAACAACTGGAATGATAGGTACGGATTCATCAATGCATAGCCGAGGAAGACGAAGCTCTGAAGTTCCACCAAACTGGTTGAAGGTGATTATGCCACCCGAAAGAAGATACTATAACGTTTCCATTTCATGGAACCAAAGTTGATTGGTCACTTTGTAGCACACGGTTGCAACCGCATCGAACTAGATGGCACTGCTCCACATGCAAAGTGGGTCTTTGTTTTACCGAAAAAACTAACTGTTTTCAGACTTTCCATAAGAAATGCTATTTTGATGTCTCAGTTCCCTAGTGGTGCCATAGAGGACCACCATTTTTCCACTTTTTTTCACAAAGAAACATTTCAAAATTCAAAAAACTTATTTTCTTTTATTTGTACATCCCCAAAATATAGACTTTTTAGCTGGGAGCTAAAAACCAATAAGACATTTGAATCCATCGTTAAAGGGTTAAGACAGATTTGATGGATATTATTGCACTACTATTTTCATTATAGTTAGCATTATTTTGAAACGAATTATATCATCCCATATTAAATAACTTTGCAATAATTTGCCAGCATTCACTCAGAACAGGTGCGCAAAAGAGCAATTTGTACACTTAAAGTTCGCTGATATTTTTCCTAATACGGACTGCGAATATAAATATGCATGATATTGAGAAGCTGTCACTTTAAACGTATTCTACACTAAATGTATCACAGCCATTACCTTCTAGAGAAATTGGATCAATCAGCTTTCCACTTCTAACATCAAGTCTTGAATCTCAACTGCCTTAACTGAATAGTAGATTTTACTTTTTCGATTTTCTACTAAATATAGATGTGATGTATAGTATTTTGATTCTCAGCTGAAAGTCACGGTTATAGAAGGACTCTTCAAAATTAGCCTGATCACAACCAAATAATACACGGTAATGTTTTTCAATTTCAACTTGATGAGAGCCTATGCAATTTTCATCGATCGAGCGAGTGGTAAAAGAAATATTCAAACGAACCAAATAAATTCGTCTTGGTTTCCTAGATAACATCCCAGTGCGCAAAACAATGAATACCTAATATGTGCTACACTTTTAATCCGTCGACAGCAGACACTGCTGTAGCGACTATCGATTATTGATCAATATATTTTGTTAATAATTCGGAGTTGTTATTTGTAATATTAAAGAAACATTTTTAAGTAACAGTTTGGCTCTTTGGAAACCGTTTGAAGATAATTCAGAAGACAAGAAGAATGTTGAGCTTGAGATAAATTTTGCACATTATAGTTTAAAGTTGAAAAAGAAAGACTTACATGTGCAGTGTCAACGCCTTATTTTGAACATATACAAGTGCCTAAGGAAAGAAGACGGACAAAATTCAGAGACAAACATTGTGAATAGATTTAGCGCACTGACGAACTTATCATTATTGACAATTTATCCGGTTATTAAAAACTGGAATGTAATAATAGACCATAATGTAAAAAGGAAAGGAACTAAGCAAAAGTTTTAGAAAATTGACAATGAAGGCAGAGATGTAATTAGAAGACTTCTTTATAATTTGTATAAAGAACATAAGGTACCTATTTAAGAAATGGTACAAGAACAACATAAAGACTACTCGTATTATAATTAAAATTACGTGACAGCATTGCGAGGTATTCTGATGAATTGTGGCACAAGACTTGGTTCAATACTCATGAAGTTATTAAATACCGTCAAGTAGAAAAGTAAAAAAAATGCAATTTAAACACTCCATGTTCAAGAGGCAAACGTATTATCATTCTACATGTCGGAAGTGAGAATGGATTTGTACCGACCGACGCGTTGTTATTGTCTACTAAAAATATAAGTCATTCCTGTGCAGATTATCATAAAGATATGATTGCCCAACTATTAAATTTATGATTGAACAACTGCTACCAAACATAGTAAAGAATTGAGTCACTGTTATGGATAACACTCCTTATCATTCTCGGTTACTGTTGCTGTGACATTACTTCAGTAGGTGTCCTGGATTCTATTCTCATATTGATGTAATCGGGTCCAGTATACGCTAAAATTGAACATGTCAATTAAAATTTGTTTTAGATGCATGGTCACAAATTAGGAGTACACCTGCGATCTATTAACGTGAACTGACTACACAATGGTTGCTATTTAAATAAAAAATAGCTTACCTTATTGGGTTTTTCAAACTTTTGATTCACTCGAGGCACCCTTCGTGTGTTAATTCAAATGTTATAGTATAGGAAGTAATCCATATCTCTTACACGCATATATCATCGTTCGTATGGTGAAATAAGTAGATCTTCGTAGAAAACAGGACCTAAAAAGAACGAGTTTTTGATTGACAAAACGTAAACAAGTGATAAGTTTGAAAACGTATGCTATATCTGTTAACCTAAGATATACATACCCGAATGTTCTTTGGTGGATTCTTTCCTATCTTTAATTTCCTACACGGGATTGGTATTTAACTACTTAATTTCCTTATTGAATTGAGTGGTAAATAATCGGTAAATTGAGGAGTGATCATTCAAAACGCAAAATCCATTTTTCAAATTTTTGGAGGTTGATATTGTAATCTACTAAAATACATAAGCTAGAAAACAAATATCACCCTGTCGCAAGTTTGAACTTGAACTTGGAGATTGTTATATAAACATTAAAGGCAAACTATAAACAACGCGAGCAATCAACGGGAGCGACTTTCAACCTTAAGCATGCCATGATCATCACTTTTTTAGTATAAATACGCTAACGAACCCTAAGTCCTTCAGACTTTAGTCTCACCTCCAGCTCCCAAGGTTAGTCATTTGACGACTGCCTTCTGGGTTCTATTCGCTTCTAAAGTTAGCCATACGATTGCTTTAGGTTCTAGTCCATTCCTTCCAAACCTGGTACCGGTTAGCCATTTGACGACTGCTGGACGAGGGGTTTCACAACCTCCATAGTAAAGTCCTGACAAAAAGTTTGTCAGAGTGTTGAGAAAGACAAGTGTCTAAACAGTCAGTTAAAAAGTTTAGTGAAATCTCTTAGTGCTCTTAAATAAAACCCAACTCTTAAGAAAAACTATAAATTATAAGACAGTAAACAAAGACCTATAAACAGTACCTCAAATCGAGAAAACATGCGCACCGTAGTAATCGGGTATAATAGAATCTCATTTTTTCTGACCAATAATTGTTGTTAAAGTTTTATGGTTAATACATTGTTATTGTTATAAACTAAACGTGCTTACTTTATCATCTCTTCTTACCCCACGTAACGCGGTCACGGTCTACCTCAGTTACCCCCCGGTACGCTAAACAAGGCGTGTCCTAGCGAGTAAATCATCCAGTGGTAGATTAAAGGAAGCATTGAGACCCCGTCATTGTACTAATCGCGACGCGGCTCTTCTCTGAGAAGTTATTCTTTAAAGAAACGCGCTACCTCATAAGCGCGCATGACACGTGGTGGAGGTGTTGTTACAAAGAGAGAAAAAACAATTAAATTATAATTAAAAAATTCAAAGCACGCGCCGGTATTACTTCGCGCGGTTAAATCTTATTATTGGTCAATAAAACTAACATAATTGAAAATATTTTATTTACAATATAAGGCAATTTTAAACTACGCGCGTTCAAGCTACGTCCATTGCTGCATACACGTCGCCATCTTGCGGCGGACTCTAAAAGCTGCATGGCCATTGAATCCAAGCGCCACCCCTAGTTGCGAAAGGTCAAGAATAGAACCGCATGGTGTGGCCAAGGCCAGGTCCGTATCTGCAAGGAAAAAAATAATAAATTAAATACAACTGATTGTTAAATTAAAATGGAGCAATACAACAGATAAGAGAAGGAAACAATGGAGCAAGAAGCAGGAGAAATTAGTGAGGATAACAAGGATAAGGAAAATAAAATTATATATGGAACAAGTACGCAAGTAAAATAAGAAACGAAAGAAGAAACAAGCAAAAACAAAAATGGGAGGTGGGATCAAAGTCTCAATGTAAATAAAAGTTGTACATAGTGAAACATAAATAAGCATAATATATAGCCAAGTGTTATTAAGACACATATATAGATAAAACACTTAGGAGGTTAAGGAACTGTATATAAATAGACAATACACATAGCATAGTACATAGGAGTTACGAAGAAAAAAGAAGCTAGAATAAGTCGTGTTAAGGGAATATTAATGAGAAGATTAGTAAACTATGTATGCAAAATAAATAGGTGAAAATAAGGTGAAGATATTCATAATAAAGCGCAAGTAAATGGCCCAGTTGCAGGATTATCATATCCGAGAAAAGCAGAAAAAACTGAGTTGCCATTAAAATTGTATATTGAGAGTATATACAGGAGGAATATATGTGTATACGAGGAAGTATTATAAAGTAAAGTATTCTCCGGCCTAAATAAGACTGCAACGAAAGATTATCTTTATGATAAGCAAAGAATTTAGGCATCGGAAAGTGGAGCGTACGAACTGAAATAGCTATACTGACAGTAAGGATGTTAGCAAAAAATTTTGGTACCAGAGAAGCTCAAGGGCAAAGTTTCCAGGTGAAATGTTACATAAGCAAGAAATGTTTATGTAAAGCATGACGAATATTAAAGAAGCATACATAAGTTGAAAAGTTGTTTATGTAAAGTGAGAAGAAATATAGAAGAAGCATACATAGTGAGGCAATATATAAGCAAAAGTTGTATATGTAAAGCATACATAAGGTGAAATAATGGAGACTATATGAATGATACTGAAAATGATCGAATCATTTCAATCAATCGTTCGATCATTGAATCTTTAACACTATTAAACCGATTATTTTGTTTTGCTGCTGCACGTCACTGGATCCAAGTTGGTCCGTGGGTCAGTCAAGGCTACCTATTAGGTGGCCTTGGGTCAGTCCTTCGATCGATTATTGGCAAATCCAGAAATCAATGCGCCCTCTATGCGGAAAAAATTTGAACCTAGAAAGCGAGTAATCATCGACCGGCATTTGGCCATTTTACATGTGATTTTCATGGAGATCGTATCTTTCAAAGAATTTATAGACTCGTGTATTCGTGTTTTTCATTTTATAGTTGCTTTTGGACGTTTACTGGAGAGAAAAGTGTATTTCTTTGTGACTACAAACATAAAACAATGGCCACTGGCTCGAAAACGAAGCATAACACATTGTTGTGTTTACGATTGCCATTACAGAAAAGGAAAGGACAAAAACATTCATTTCCACTATTGCCCGAGCCCAAATAGTGGTATTAAAGTTAAACTGACAAATGCAGCAGGAGTTGAAGAAGAGATGGATAAGGCAAAGGCATCGGAAAATGCTTTATTAATGGGAAAGCCGGTTACTAACACTATGCTCGTTTGCGCAAAACATTTCAGGACTACAGTGCAAAAGGTATTTAATATTGTTAATAATATGTTTTATTACATATGCAACGCTCTTTTAATTACATTTTTAGTCTGTATATTCTATTTTCTGATAATAATAGAGGTATGATGTAGGTAGTTACTGTTCAAGTTAATTTCTTCTAAGTTAAACAATAATAAGTATAAAGCAGACATACTCAGCGTGCAAGAAGTACATATTCCTATTTCAGAACTAATATATTTTATTGTTCCAGGAGTAAAGATGATTCAGCCAAAATTAAATAGACATGCGGTACCATCTTTGAACTTGCCAAAGAAAAGTCTTGTGGTAGAGGACACAGAAAAAAGAAAAAGTGCAGAGTGCCGTGAGAAACACGCTGCTAAAAGGCAAAAGAAACTTTAAATTCACGTGTTGCTGATTACCCACTCTGTGTAGCACGTGAACACTCCAGAAGATAATCATATTTTGCAGTAAAGATCTTTTGAGGACCTCACGGAAGAAGAAAAGGTGGTAGTACACAATTTGCTGTAAATGCAAGGTCAGGGTACTTATCTTGTGGACAAAGAAGTACAGGTTAAAAGTGGAGATTTATTTCAAACATTTGCATCAACAATTGAAAAAGATTCGCATTTAAACTCTTTGACAGGTATTCCTACATTTAAGTTACTTGACTCAATTATATATCTTATGGCTTAGTTTTATCCAGACGTAAAGAAACGAAAATTATCAATAAAAGATAGGATTATATTAGTTTTCATGAAGCTGAAAATGGTTTTAAAGTTTAATATTTTATACTTTTTGTTTAAAATATCACCATCATTATGTAGAACTATATTCATTGAATTTATATCTCATTTGGCAAATATTTTAAAAGTGTCTATTCACTGGCCTTCATTTGACGAAGTACAAAGAAATATGCCTTTATGTTTTAACGATTTTAAAAGTACGAGGATAATAATCGAGTGTTTAGAAGTACCTATAGAAAAACCGAAATGCGTATGTTGCCAAGTAATAACATATTCCCATTATAAAGGTAGGCAAACTATTATCCAGCAGGGCTAATTACTGTTGTTTCTAAAGGATGTGGTAGGAGCTCTGATAAGGCCATTTTTAGTCAGAGTAATCTAATTGATAAACTGATGCCAAGAAGAGACAGTATTATAGTCAATAAAGGCTTTTTAATAGATGATATATTCGACCATAGATTTATTAAAATTATTAGGCCTCATTTTCTTAAAAAAAGAAGCGCAATTTACAGAGGACGAATCAAAGGAAAATATTTTAATTTCAAAAGCCAGGATACACTCGAGGATACATATCGAAAGACTCAATCAAAGAATGCGAATCTTTAACACTTTAAATACTCCCTTGCCAAATAGTTTAATACAAGTTTTTGATGACATTATGTTAATTATCTGCGGAATGGTAAATCTGCAAACTCCAGTGCTCTCGAGTAACAAATTTTAAATAGGTATTCTTAGTTTTTTTTATTTTGCTCTTCATATAAAGTAAGTTTAGTGTAAAATAAATGGTTGTTTTTATTAGATTTAATTTAAATAATTGGAAAACATTTATTTAATGTAACTCAATATTACAATACAATAAATACATAATTCTCTAATCAGTGCTTTAAAGCTCTGGCCTCGAGAATACTAATTACAACTTTTGTGTCAGAGAGATTCTAACTAATATTTAGATACCACTTAAGTTGTTTTATAAATACATTATAATTTAAGATTAGACTTACAGCAAGTTCCCCAAATTGGTAATAAATATCTAAGATGTGAAAGGAAGACTGTGTTATAAATATTGTGTTTGGTTTTAAAAGACAGATAATTTCTGCATTTGTATATCATAGGTAGCATTGGTAATGTTTTAGATATAATATACTCAGTTCTAAATATTTTATTTGCTGTACTTCTTCAATTTTCACTTCATTTATTGTATTATTATAGTCTTAAACTGGTTTATTTTTCTGTTTAAGACAAATAAATTTTGTTTTGTCAGTATTGATTTTTAATGTTTCTGTCTTAAAAATAAATATATGTTCTTACTTTGCGTATGTTTTATTTATTGGCTTAGATAATGAAGAAAGGATTATTACAGATATGAAAGTAAATTTCCCATACATTTTTATATCCTTTCTGTATTTTGGTCTTCGCTAGCTGAGATTTGGTACTCCTTTATGCAATATACGAGGTAAGCAGCAAATAATCCATTAGTTTCCAACTGGTTAGTAGTATTCTATAACTTAACTAAATTGCTAATTATCTTTAACACTAGTTGGACTTCTAGTTCTTTATTTTGGAACAACTTTTGCATATTGCCCCGTTACAGCAATGATAATAATATTATACAGTAGGCAATGTTCAATTACAGGAAAAATATGTAGGCAAGCTTTGGCAGAGACCCGCTTTTAGAACGGAATTATTGCTTTTTAAGTATTTATCTGGAAAATAAAAAAATATAGTTACTGTTTAAGTTTTCATATTCAACATTGCCTTTAACCATAGGTTGTTTTTTATAGTGAAGAAAGAAAATTCTATTTAAAAGCCTGGCCCTATCAAATTTTGGTTTTTACCTATATATTGTGTTTGCTTGCAGTTTATTGGATAGGTAATGTGTATTTTTAAATCGTAATAAATGAATTAACTAATCAAAGAAATAGTTTTATTTATTAGCTAACACTGCATATAAGCATAATATACTATGATTAAAACTATTTTATACTCGAACAATATATTTATTTCCACTAGAGTTTATTTTCACATACTTCATGTATCATATATTTCAAATAGAAATACTCTGAAATACCGTGTACTATTTGCCAATATTAATTAAATAGACACCAAACTACGATATTTTCACCTAAAATCACTGTAAAGTTCACACAAAAATCCAAAACGACACACAAATCGGCAAATATCACATTAGAAATGAAGACAAAACACAAAGGTGTTACTCGCTTTCCACCATGTTTGTTTACAAACGCCAGCGCCCCCAACGGTAGCTGGATTCGCGAATTCGGCACGAATTCTGACGGATTAGCCAAATCAGCTGTTTTGACATTCGACGAAAGAATATAATCCGTATTATAGACCGTTTTTTTGCGCTATTTGGTAGGAATCGGACAGTTTTATTTTTATTGTTTAAACAGTATTTAGTCGATATATGGTTTTTTAATTGGTTGTATTGTATTGTGTAGTGTAATTGTTTTTCACTATAAGTGCCGGCAGTACATTTATTTGTATAAGCAGAAAAATTACAAGTTTGTGGATTTTATGTTAGATGTAAATGTGTGTAATATTAATTGTCGGCAATTTTCTAAAATTTTGAGAAGTTGTAAAATATAAATTTTATAAGATATGCACCGTGCACATCTTAACAAGGTACGCTTTAGTTTTACCGCTTGATTTATAAATTAATAATAATTTAAGGCGTCAAACGACAAATTACTGATATCTAATATTTCGCTTTGGTGGTGATGTCTCATGTGAAAATACATCGCCGTATTGGCTTTCTTGGTAAACGTGGCTGCTTCGGTTTTTGCTGCATTGAACTGGATCAAATCCCTGTCGCCCCAGGTTCAAGGGGGGAAGAAAAGAGAAACATATATCTTCGTCTTTATAGATTAATGAGGAGACGATTGTGCATAGAAGCGACATCTGTTCCTTGTGAACCTATATTTTTAAAAGCTGCTGAAAGAATAAGCGAAAAAGGAAGTCGACTCAATCCCGAAAAAGCGGCAAAAATTTTCTAAATCACAACCTTTAATTTTTAGCATTTATTTTTAAGCCTTATTTCAATGTTTTATTCTGGATTTATTACCTATAAACTCGCATACAATAATTAAAACCAATATATAAAAGTGTTTCCTTTTCAAATAAAATATCCAACAGTTATTCTGTTAGTTATTCTTTCTATTGCATTAATATATATAATTTTTATTACTGGGAAGAAAGGGAGGGAAAAAATAATAAAAAAACAGAAGATGAAGCATAAATATACATAATGTATTAATAACTTATGGATCTTTGTGGCGGGTTAATTTTTTTCGATACTTTCCATTTTCGGGTATTTCGCCATCACTGGCGAGGGGGGTTGGTGGCGAAAATATCCAAAAACTGTAAATATGTAATTTATTAATGTCAAAACTATTAATTACACACACACTAAAAAGGGCAATATTACATATTGAAATTCAAAAGAAATATTAAAAATAAGTAGGTATGGCAACAAAATTTGATTTACTACTTTACATTATATTTATTAAAGACAAATGGCAATAGGTCTGGAGCTGATCACTGGGGAGTGATCCAACAAACCCCATTTTTACCCCTGTCAGACTAGGGACCGCCAAAGGAATGAGTCTGAGGCCGATGCTTCGAGTAGCGGCCCTAGGTGGTAGATGCATAAGCCTACTCGCATCGTCCGGTGAAAGACCACCCCACCAGAATTGGGAAGCGCTAAGTGGTTTTCCCATATCACGTTCCGCTTCCGCGCGGGTGGTCCCGGGTTCCACAGTAGGAATATATGGACATGATGGTGCTTCCAGGATCAAAATATTCCGGAAGTAAGCTCCCCGGCCATTCGGATCTCCGGGCGCTGGGTGACCCTGGGAGCCCTTCATTCCGCACTTCACAGACAGCAAAGATACCGAACCAATTTAGAATAGATTTCTGCAACATAAGAGGCCTAAATACAAACATAAATTCGGTACACCAACATCTACAAGCAAATAGACCACACATATTAGCCCTTACAGAAACACAAGTATGTTCTACAACAACAACAGTGAACTACCCCTATCCTGGTTACGACTTACATACCCGATTTAGATATAAGTTCGGAATATGACTTTTTGTCCGAAGCGACCTTTCATGTCACTACGAGGAAACACTCGAACCGAACAACTTTGACGTCATGTGGCTCAAGTTCACCGCCAAGGGATTAACCAAGTTTATATGTTGTCTTTATCGCCCTCCGAGCGATAGAGCTTACCAAAGCTTTTTCTCTACACTAGCTACCACTTTTTACTCAATACAGGTCGATGACCCCAGTTCAGAAGTATTCGTTCTGGGAGACTTCAATGCTCACAACACCAACTGGCTCAAACATCACAACAAGACCGACCAAGAAGGTAGAGAAGCTGAAGCATTTGACATCAGCTGCGGGCTTACTCAACTTGTAGACTCGAATCTCAGAGAGGGGCGAATTCGCCGCCCTCCTGGATCTTTT
>MU182589.1:73987-90609 GCA_016904865.1 Pissodes strobi | reverse complement strand
AATAGGCTTGGAATGTTCGTGTGGTTTCCTTTACTATCGGTGAGATGACCCCCTCTTGACTATATGTGAACTGAATTCTTGTATGTAAGAAGTTTGACTCTAGTTCTTGCGGTTTATATTTTAGTCTCCTTTATTTTAATTGCATCGCTTTTATTTTAAAGGCAGTTTGTCCCTAAGATATGTAGGTACGTACCACAACAACCGCAAGCATATGCTGTAATTCACATCACACTTAATCTCCCGTGTATATTATCACACCAGCAGCGCCTTATGTATCTTGAGGAAACATGGTATTTATAATTCGGCAACGACTCTCATTCAACGACAGTCTGTGCTATTATTTTAATGAGCAGATTCGGTAGTATTCGGTAAGACCTCAAGCTCATGGAAGAGAAATGAACCAGTTGTTTCAGAGTAAAACACTTATAATTGGGGTAAAAAGACCGATGAAGAAATAAGTAGGCAAACGATATTCAAAAGCAGTCTATATGTTTTCATTCTTTGTGAACTTTTGTTACATCCGCTGGTTAAGCATAACCAGTATATAAAATAATCAAATCAAATTCGATCTAATTACCGTCAAAGGCTGTATAATATGGTAGGAATCCAAGAGGAAAATTTTTTTTTACAGAAAATTAATTTAAAGTGCTATTTTCTACCTCTACTGTAAATGAGAAAAGTAATTAGATTTTGAATTTGGGATAATTGTTATCAAGGAGATAAACAGTACATTAAGTACATTTTTATGTTTTTTAGATATCCGATGTTATTTGATATATCTGTCTTTCTATTAATATGAAGCCATATTTATAAAATCAGATAAATAAATAATTTCCTAACTGTCGGATAGTTAATACATGCATTTAAACACACAGTAATGGGCTCATTTCCTGAATTTTGTAAGTTCTAAGACTTTCAGTATGAATACTGTGATAAAATCAGGTTAATTTATCTCCCTAACTTTGAATTTGCCATTCGCATATTCAAACCAATTCAAGAGAACATAATTTATTACCCATCGCAAATCTTATCTTTTGTGTACATTTATGGACTGGCTCTTTAATATACACAATTTGTATACACGAAACATAGCCATTCCGCTCCACGCGTAACAAATGTTTCCCTGATATAATTATACCTCAAGTAATTTTTGAAACTACCCACTAACCCGAATCTAAAAGAGGGACCAGATTTAATCCTAAACCCGTGTTTCCATGGCTACACTCTTTTCTTCAACCCCTTTTGAAATGGGCCTTATGAAGGAAAATTATGTCGTTGAAATATTTCACAGGTAACGTTATCAGTAAAGACCGGATTATTTGCAACCAAACGCATGAAGAATATGCTCATATTTATGCATTTTTTTAACTTATGCAGGATATATGCAAAAAAGAGATAGAGATGCAACAAATATGCAGTAATAAATCAACTACATTTTGATTTTCTAAATTAAATTTGCACTAAATTTGGGGATTGAGTATTGAATAAAAATTAAGTTGAATATACTTTATTAAATCACGGATACAATTTTCCTATATCAAACTTATAATTAATAATAATTTTAAAAATTAAAAAACGCACCAGTTTTACGTTTACTTTAAGGTTTTGAACTAAAAAATTGCGGCTTCTATCACAAAGGATGTTTGTACAAAAAAAAAACGATCTCTACATCTACTGCAGTTATAAGGCAAAATTTTAATTTTGGACCTAAGGCAGGTTCAATAGCCAAATTGTTTACAGTTTGCCTTGACATTATGTTTACGACCTGCCTTAAAACCTGTGTTTTTTTCTATAAAACTTTCTAATGTTGCCACTATTGTTTTTTGTTTGCAATTTTGTACAGTTACATATAGTGCGCCAAGCGAGTGAACCTTAACAACGACTGAAGGGGGTAGAGGACTAGCACGTAAAAAATCTTGCCTTCCCATAGGCGCACGAGGTTATTCTTACCCTATTATTATTGACAATATTGATTAGTTTAAGACGTTAAAATTAATTACAGTTTTTTTTTTATATTACAGTCTTATAGTACAAAATATGTCATATAATAATATCTCATTTTTATAATAAGGATAGTATTCTATGATATTATTTGTTGTATGTATTACATTAATATGTTGTAGTAATAAGTAGAGTTCGTTTCCCGAAGGTTTTGTATTTAAGTCATTGATGACGTCGCTTAATTTGAAAAAAAACGGTTTATCGTAGCTAATTCATATAAATTCTCTAGCGTTCAATTTTTGTATTAAAAGTTAGGCAATATTGAAGCACGTATGTTCCAAAACGCTCTTTATAGAACGTTCGGAATTGTTTTGTAATAAAAATTTTAATTTAGAGAGTTCAGTTAAGAGAGTTATCCGAAATATATAAAAATTTGTTAACCGCGTATAATAATCACCAAATGCAAGAAAAATATAAGAAAGGTTAAAAATCTTCAAAGATATCATCAAATTAAGGGTCTGATGATATATAGGTTGCGTCGATTTTGCAAATTTTCTTTTTTTTTTCGCTAGAAAAGGGGTGTCCTATAGAGTAGCTTAAGCCAAAAAACTCGGAATATTCGCCACATTTGAGCCGAAAAAATATCCGCTTTTTGAGCCTAAATTGCCCTAGAAGAAAATATTGAAATTGTAACGTGAAAATAATGAAATTTTAGTAATCGACACCGGGGGCCTGGCACAGTGGTTCCAAAAGTTGCACATCTTCTTATGGGGAATAACAGTGTTGTTTACTATTTAAGTATATTTAATAATATTCCACTTCACGCATGACCCTCCGCTCGCTTCGGGGGCGCAACCAAACAAAACTAACCCAAGGCATGCCGGAAATAAAAAAAAATTAAATTTGTCAGTCGAAAATGCAAATATTTTTTTAGTTTGTTTTTCCTCATTTGGGAATGTCTTGGGTTAGTTTGGGTTAGGTTTGTTTGGTTACGCTCCCGGAGCGAGCGGAGGGCCATGTTTGAAGTGAAATATTTCACGAATACATACATACAAAGGAATAGTGTAATCGAATGAGTGTCTCTTTTATTCCGAAGAATGAATGCAAATGCACATTGAACAATCATCCAAGCAGCCACGTTTACCATACGGCGGGCAATGATATCATTATAGCAGGATCGACCATCCCTTCATCTTCATTCAATCGGACTACTGGGGATCTCGGTCAACAGCAATATGTCCTGGCATGACCACGTTGCTAACGTCGCAAAATCAGCCTCCCAGAAGCTTGGTACGCTATTTCGCAACAAAAAATTTATACACCGCAGTAGTTGCTCTTGCTTTACAAAGCGCAAATAAGACCGTGCTTAGAATATTGCTCACACATCTGGGGTGCCACGCCAGAGCACACCCTAAAGCTACTGGATTCCGTTCGGAAGAGAGATGTGAGTCTCGTCGGTGACCCGGAGTTGCCCGGGATAGTCTGAAACACCGCAAACATGTGACCGAGAAATCCCTGTTTTACAGATTAGGGCAGATGTTCCCAGGATTTGGCCCGCCTTATCCCGCCCCTGACAACGCCTGTCAGGCAGTCACGATAGACGGCAAGAGCGCACCGGTTCGTCGTACAACTGGAAACACCTAGAACATAGCTTTACAAGAACTTCTTTGTCTGGCGCACTGCATTACTGTGGAACTCACTCCCAGGACGCATATTTGGATGTAACAAGCAAGATGCTCATTCGACTATGACTAAATAGCATTTAGTCGGATGTCGTGACTGTTACATAGAATCAACAAATAAGTCTTCAATTATTTAAACACCTCATGCATGGCCCTCCGCTCGCTTCGCTCTCTATATGGGAGCTCAACAAATAGAAGCTAACCAGGTGCTAACCAAAACTAACCCAAAATTTTTATTTTTATTTTTTATTTTGGGTTAGTTTTGGTTAACACTTGGTTAGTTTCTGTTTGTTGAGCCCCCGTAGCGAGCGAAGCGAGCGGAGGGCCATGCATGAAGTGTTAAAATAATTGAAGATTTATTTGTTGATTCTATGTAACAGTCAAGACATCTGACTAAATGCTATCGTGCAAGTCACATATGAAGAAACGATCGGCATTGCCGAATGGACATCTTGCCTGTTACATGCGAATATGCTCCCATACTAACTATTCAAGAACCGTGTCAATCAACATCTTCGCACACACACCGCTCGTCGAGCAATATAGGATGTGCTACTGCCATAAAAAATCATTCACCTAAATAAAAAAAAACTAGAGACACTTATAGCACAGCTTATTCACTACCAGCTAGTCAACTCTATCGAAATCGGAAAGTTGGAGTGTCGGGCACTGCGCCCTGAGCCGTTCAGTTCCACAGTTGAATTTAAAATGAATTTTCGCTTCAAAATACATGACAAATTCGTCCGAAGCCTCGGCTATCGCCTTGGAGGTTCGGAAATTTCGGATTTTTATACAATTGTGCGTTTTAAAATCGTTTTTAAACGGATTTTAGACGATAAAATAGTTATTTATGCAACAAGTGTGTAAAGTGAACCTTTTTTTTATGAATGGGAATATTGATAAAAAAATTTCATTGAAATTGAATAAAAAAAGGGTACTTTACACATGAGTAGCATACACAATTTTTTCTACTACCGAAAAATATATGAAAAAACAAAAATATTATTAAATTACTTTACGCACTAGTGCTTAAAATAAATTATTTTACACACTAGTGCGTAAAATATATTATTTTACGCATTGCCCTAAATGTTAAAAAATATGTCAGATTTACTTTACGCACAAGTGCGTAAAAGAACGTATTTTATGCACTGCACATTAAAAAAGCCTATTTTACGAATCTTAGAGAGTGCGTAAAGTGAGTAATTTACGCACGGTAGTAGAAAAACCATATCTTAAATTAAACGAACTGTCAAAAGTATTATTCAGATGCCCAGGCGTTTAAAACAATATGAAGTCATGACCCTCTTCTAAAATTTGCAAAGCTTGGTTATTGACTTTCCCAAATCAAAGGATGTCGCCGCAAGATGACTAGCTGGTAGTGAATAAGCTGCGCTTATAGCCCACCATTTTTCCAATGAATTTTGCTAACGAAACTACAGTAAACGTCTGGCAACAGTGTGCCTTCTTAGAAATCTTTGTTTTGGCTATTGTGACAGTTGACAGTAAAAAGGAGGATGGATATTTACAAGTAAAATTTAATTTTGTTTAATGGGGCTATGGCTATGAGTCGCTTTAAATTAGGACCGGAACAAAACGGAGGTCTCTTGCTTGACGCAAATGTATCCTAGTTAATATTTTCACCCGACAATTGATTTTCAGATGTGTTTTGTCTGTATTTCTAGTGCTTTTGTGAAGTGGTGCTGAAAATTTGTGTCAAAACTCGAACTTTGAGGGCATTTTTTCGCTTCAAATGTAGCGGATCTTTCGACTTTTTTGGCTTAAACTACTATATAGGACACCCCCTTTCTAGTGAAAAAAGAGAAGTTGCAAAATCGACAAAACCTATATATCACCAGACACTACAAACCAAATAATATAAATAACCACACAGTTCGGCATCGGCAATTTCCACGCCAATGGCTAAAGCAAGTCGCTGCCGAAATTTTAAAATATGTCAAAAAAATTAGGTGTTGGTCTAGGGTCAAATTGTATTTAATATATCCTGCGACCAATCACGAATCTGCCTCCCCGCTAGAAATCAAGTAAACGTCGCACTGTTGCCTATTGTCGCGTATTTTAAATAGCTTGAAGGCGAATAAAATATAAACATTATAAATATTATAGTATACTTATTCCGTATTTCCCTGTGTAAATAAAATAGTAAATAATAGAAGACACTAGTATTAAGGAAAATAACAAAATGAAGTATTCAAGTAGGAAATATAAATAATATGTAAATTCACTATAGAAAACTAGACAGAAAGTAAATTAGGATTATTGGGGAAAAAATGTGGCAGCATCTAAACATGCGAGGACATTTTTTGCCCGCATTCTTTCCGTCCAGGTTCTTTCATTTGGCAAACAGTACTCACAGAAACTGCAAATCTGCAGATTACGTCAGCCTTCCTAGATTTTTTAATCTCGTGCAGCGTAAGCATTTACGAGCTTATAAATATATGTAAACCGCCTATATTAGTCAGTTGTACTTGCAACCCGCTTGTAAGAAATACATTTTTAAGAAATACTCTTCTCGTATTCGAGTTAGTAACTGTACACATATTTTTATTATATTCATCGACTCTGGTAGAATTGTACACGATTCTTCTAGTTGCAAAATACTGTCTGTTAGAAATACATAGTTACACTTAACATACATTAACTATTGCTTACGCTTTTCTATGCATTGTGAATCACCAGACATATGTGAAATTAAGTCTTTAATTTTTTAGAATTGTCTGCATAAAACATTGCCGCACGAATCCAGGTATCCCATCTGGTCAAGACAGACCCAGGTGGTACATCGGACAAATTCGCCTTGCAGAAATGGAACCTCTATGAATATTTTTTTCACATTTGGTCATTGACTAACGGAAAGAAAGCTCTGCTAATTTCCGCAACCCCATTTAATCCATGAGCTAGGCAAGTTACCTGAATTAAATTTTCATAAAATATTTTTAAATTCTACCTTTACCATATACGGCGCATCATCGGACAACAGGACAAGAATTTGATCTATAGGAACTGAATTCGGGAAAAAGAAATGTTGAATAAAACGGGTAAGTTGTTTTTTTTCAGGTTCTTCTTCTGTGAGTTTTCCGATCATTAAGTTAACCACACGAATCAGTTGTTTCGTCGACGACAATATACAAATAGTTACCTCCTATTTCGTTCTTTATTTCATCTAACACGGTACCAAACAATTTTCCAACGACATTTTTTCTTAATGTTGATTCATCTGGAGCATTAAATTTTGAATATTTTTGCAGAAAAACCTTTTCTTGCGGGCTGGTCAGCTTGTTTAAAAGGTCATTAGCAGCCAAAAGTATTTAACACAGATTTTCGATATATTCTGACTGGCCATGGTTTTCGTTTTTAAGAGTCTAATACCAACACTGACTTCATCTTGTTAACCTTAGCAATGGGAGACAGAGTCTTAATGTGTTGGTCTATTTGGAGTTATTACGAGCAGGTAACAACTTTTGAACCAGGCTTGCAAAATCATGATCGCCATCCAAAGCATTCTTGATAAAGCTGAATACATACAGTACATCGTAGTTTCTACATAATCACCACTTTCGTTTTCACTTTTACTTTATTTGTGCGTACAATACTAACTACGGACACAACAAACGACAAGCTCAATAATACTGGCAAACTCGAATAAATGTGGACAAATAAATGATTTATAGAAGGTATAAGATGTAGGTAAAGAAATTCTAGCCCAAAAAGCGTACAGACTGATGCAATAGTTTAATGCTTTATGTATTTTATTACATTATTAGCCTATTTATTGCCCTCTTAGGCAAATCTAAATCGAGTTCAGGTGTTCAGGCGCCGCACCGTTCAGGTTTTATGACCCCCCGCGGTGGCGGGTAGCCATAAAACGTAAAAAATAACACAGACATCCCAAAGCTGCTTAGATAAGCAATAGTTTTAAAAATATGCATTTTTACAACATAATTTATGCTAGGCTAACCTATATGGTCTTGCTCCGCGATGCAACTCCTTACGGAACTGTTATCACGCAATACACAGGCATTCAATTGACTTTGTTTATTCAAATTACTTGGGCTAATAGCCCCTCAATTGTTTTGCATTATGAGATTACCAACGGATGTTTGTTATTTGATTCTGATTTTCAAGTCGCGTGTTATTGAGAGCTCATTGCACTTCGAAAAACTCTGCTTTAGAATATTGCTAACTCATTTAAAAGGGCTTCACGCGCAACAACGAGTCCCATTAATCTGCCATTTAACTAGATGTAGAAATAACATATTAGAACTAACTTGGATACCCACCTAATGAAAATTGACTGTCAGTATAACATAAGCTGTAACAATCATTTGGATATGCTCGTTCCAATGTCAGTAATTATGAATTTTCTGTAGCAATTCGCGGTTAAATATCCAAAAACATTCCATTTATTTTCTTACATTCACAAACTTCGATATAATCTAGCACACCATTGGAATTATTTTATTGTAATTGATTTGTCTATGCCACTGGACTGCAGGCGTACAGTTTTTGTAATCCCAAATATGATTGCCGGAATCTTCAATTTAATATGAAAAGTTTGCGATGTAGATAGGCAACTAACAATGCATCTATTAATTTTACAGCCTTTCTTTAGTTTGTGACATGACTACGTGCTTTGTTTTGACAGTTACATAATTCAGATTGTTTTGTGAATGAGGTTTGATTGAGTTTTTCGCGGAATTTTCTAATTAGGAAGTTAATTCGTGATTACTTAGTTGGTGGTATTTGAATTGACCTCGTATCGACTCGGGTTTTGTAGGTTGGTCTCGTGTCATCTTGCGGAAGTTAGTTTTTGTGAGTTTTGGTGAATAAAACCGATTGTTGCTAAAGCAGAAGCCCCTTTTCGAATAGACCTTCAGGCCTAAGGGTGTGCGGTGACAACGGCGTCAAGAATGTGTTAATTTCCCTGGAAATTGATAGCAGCTAGGCTGGATATAATAATTTTTGACTCCATTGGCATTTTAGTATGGATTAGCCGACACTGAAGGAGAGCCGAACATCAGGCTCTTAATTCTACCTTGAAGTTTAATCTTAATTCTACCTTGAAGTTTAATCTTAATTCTACCTTGAAGTTTAATCTTAATGCTACCTTGAAATTTAATCTTAACTCTACCTACGTAACTTTACTCTAATTGTAACTTCAACTCTGATGGGATCCTAAATTTGAACTGGTTCGAGTGAGTACTAAATTTCAATTCATATGGGCAAATGAGGAGACTATAGGAGAGGATCAGGAGATTCACGGACGCGTTCCATTCCAATCGTAGCCTGGTGGGTAGCAATGTAATTGTTGGTTGGAAAGTGGAATTTACATGGTCGGGATGACTCCGTGGTTATGAAACCACTTTGCTGAAGAAGCGTTTTGGAGCCCTGAGCATTCTCGTCTGGAATAAGATAAGTGATCCTTTTTACCTTTTAGAAATGTTTGCACAATTCCTCATCATTTCATCTTTTTAAAACTGAAAAACCAACATTTCAAAATTTAATTTTAAGTATCTTTACCGTATCTATCTTATCTTTATCTTACCTTTGAATTATCTTGTATATTTACCTTATTGTACAGTTATCTTACCATAATCTCAACACGAGATTATATATCTTTAACTTTAGACTTCGTATCTTGAATTTTGATCTTATCAATCAAATTTTGTACATTTATCTCATTGTAAATTAATCAACTGTATCTCAAAACGAGATTATCTATTTTTAACTTTAAGCCTCTTACTTGGATTTTGATCTGATCAATCAAAATTATCTTTAGTGAGTACCTACTATGTATTATAGAGATTGAATACTCATGTACATACTCAATATTAATCTCGGAAATTTCCATTTGTAAATTTTTGTAAACTATAGTTTCTTACTTATCTTTACTCTAGTTACTACAGAACTAGTGATATTATTTGGCTACATTTAAAGTTTCAAGGGGAAGCCCTAAATTTAATATAAATTAAATTTCTCTTAAATTATCTCCAATTAGACATATTTTCTAAATAAAATATGTGATTGAAGTTCTTTTTAAGTACTGCTTAGTTTATCTTACCTAGGTATACAGATTGTTAATTGGTAAACCATTTTGATTATAATTACTCGAGATTACTATGGAATTATGTATTGAAATATTTTGACTTATTAATGAGCTGATCGTAACTTATGGGCTATTCGCTTATCAGAATCATTAATTTTAATTAGGGTCGTAAAGAAAATTTCATATACTACGATCTCATTATATTGTAATCTATAATCAATATTGTTGAGTATTGCTTATTCTATCTTACCTATGCCAAGCGTAATTGGTGGTTGGAATTAGGATGTAATTTTGAAAAGATACTCAGTAGAGTCAAAGATCATTATTAAAATTTTTGAGGGAAAGCATATCTTTTATTTCTTGCGTTTACTTTCCTTTCATTAGTGTCTTATTATGGATAATGTAATCTGACAATTTATCTTATCTTTTCTTATCTTTCGGTCTACTCTAGATCTGGCGCCCACATTTAATTGAATTTTCAGAATTCGAACTCACACCCCTAGTGCCACCGCAATAAGACATCTGAGCAGCGACAGGGTAACTCAAGGAACGTTTAACTCTTACCTTCACTTATACAAATAATTTCAATTAAAATCGAAATAAAATTTGAGAAATAAAAGGTGAAAAGGGTAAATGTTATAAAGCATATATCAATTTCTTCAAACAAGTAAAAAACAAATAAATTAGTTTTCAGATATATTCGTTAGCATATCTGATATCGTGGTAACTACATGTGAGAGCATTAATAGTATATTATATTATTCTTACCAGTCCGGAAACTAGGCTTTTCCGGAACGCGCACGACAGTTTCAGGTGTGAGGCGTAGCCGAACACAGGAAGTCGCGCAAGCATAGGAAAAGCTGTTTCTGGATGTGTAATGAACGATATTTTTCATAACACCTCTCTGAAATCAAAACATAAAAATAAAATTATTATGATTTTACGTATCCAAAATCATGTCATAATACATTTTTTGTCATACGCTCCCAAAAATAGCTATTTTACGGACTCATTTGAGTCCGTAAAATGCTTCTTTTTAGACCTAGTCCATAAAAGTCGTCATGGCAACCTTTACGGACTATTCCAAAATTCTTGAATATGTCTAAATGTCAAATTTCGAATGACATGACAAAATGGTCAAATAGTTGCTACGATATCAAATTCTATGCTAATTTTGTCGTACATTATGATTTCAAAAATTATGGTAAATTTGCAAATTTAGGCGTTCTGAAGAATTGCAAAAAGCGTATAAATAAAAATTAAATTTTGGGAGCGTATGACAAAAAATAATGTTTGTCCCACGTACCTAAATGAAGTTTTTCAGGACTCATCTGCTATTCCGGACTCGGCTAACGCCTCGTCCGGAAACAGCAATGATTCGTCTTGAAAAACTCCATTTTAGGTACTTGTAACAAAAATAACTATTGTATTAAAATGTAAGTAAACGTCAAACTTGCAAGACAAGCAAGCCACAGGCATCTAATATTCATCAAGCGTTGCTATGGAAATGTGGCAGCTAATTTTGATGTATTAGTGACAAGAAAGGTCAGAATAAATAGAATAATTTTACTTAAAATTAGACTATTGACGCTAAAATATACTAGAATAATTTTGTAGACTGCATCGCTGTATAATTTTAACCCAATTTATTATACTTTATGCTTATTTTGTGACTAAATAACTGCAAATTTACCACTTAAAATTAGGGAACGGGAAAAATATTCCGGTGCGATTGCACGGGAAAAGTTTTCCCGCCCCCTAATTTTGCGGGCGCACCGGAAAGACTTACTTCCTTTGCTCTACAGAGGCACCGTCTGTAGATATTCTAATAAGTCCGCTCACTCCAGCATGCCGTGGAAAATACTGCCGTTGACCTTGAACACACTCGGCCACTGTACAGTAAACAAATGGGTGCAGCTACGGTGTACGATCAATATGAACTGCCGCTCGATTATTTTTATACGGAGAGCGTTCTATTAGGAATAAATTATATGAATATGATTACGTATTAATGTTTGGATTATTTATTTGTTATGAACAACTATTGACATTATCTGTCTCATTTATAGCTCATTAATGATACTACTTTGTAATAGTTACTTAGTATTATAATAAATAAGTAAATAATAAACGAAATATTATCTACGATATGGATAAAAAATACCAGTAGATACAACTTGTATTGTTTAATTACGAACACAAGTTACAAAATATAACAGGAAAATAGCGACAATGGAATAATTTTAACCTGATATTTTCGGCTGTCGATAGGTATCGATATTTTATTACATTTTGTTATTGGTATGACAAATGCGTTGTCACAGTGGATGTCGTCTTTAAAAAAAATGAAAACACCAACTAACCTGTGTCACACCCATAACTTAAACCAAGCATTAAAAGTGTTTTCCATCTAGGGTTTTTTTATTCTTAAATAGTGGTTAAAACAGCGATCAAACTCTCTTATACTCATATATAACTCAACTTATATACATAATTTGGGCGAAGGTAAATATTAGAAATCCACAAATTTTACGCTATTTTGATATTCTTTGGAATCATGAAAGTGATTTTTCAAAGCCATGCATGTAACGACACGTTTTGGAATTTTCATCTCGCAAGAGAGATAGAGCATATGACTCTCTCTCTTCCTCTTCCTCTTTTATGGAATCGGTAAAGAGATAATCAATTTTTATGAGACGAAGTGAAACTAACCGAAAGTTGATTGGACGACTAACCCAAATCTATTAAAATTGATTATGACGCATCGGAACTGCTTCAAATGACTAAAACGAGTTGAGACTAAGTGAAACTAACCGAAAGCTGATTCGGCGACTCACCCAAACTAACCAAATCATAGATTATAACATATCGGAACCGCTTCAAATGATTAAAATAAGTGAGACTAAGTGAAACTAAACGAAAGTTCATTACACGACTAACTAAAACTAACCATCTAACCAAATGTATTAAAATTGATTATATCGTATTGCAACCGGTTCAGATGTCTAAAATAAGTTGAGATTAAGTGAAACTAACCGGAAGTTGATTCGATGACTAACGCAAAATAACCAAATCTATTAAAATTGATTATAACGATCGGAACCGACTCAAATGACTAGAATAGGTTGAGACAAAGTGAAACTAACTGAAAGTTGATTCGGCGACTAACCCAAAGTAACCAAATCTATTAAAATTGGTTATAGCGTATCGGAACCGCATCAAATGACTAAAATAAGTTGAGACTAAGTGAAATTAACCTAAAGCTGATTAGACAACTAACCAAATCTATTCAAGTTGATTATAACGTATCGGAATCGACTCAAATCACTAAAATAAGTTGAGACTAAGTGAAACTAACTGAAATTTGATTATAATGTACCGGAACGGGCTCAAAAAAGTAAAATAAGTTGAGACTCGCTAACGAAGCAGTCACTTCTATCATGTATACTGTGCTACTCGTGACTTTTTTTTAATAAAAAAACATTAAAAACTTGTGTACAAATATGCTGTAAATGCTACTACTTTTCTCTGCCGACTTTCAGTGTATTGTTTTATTTTTATTGAAATAACGCAGACGGTGCATGAGAGGTTTGTAGACAATGCTGTGTTGCCAGATTAATTCTTTAATTCTATATGGTTTTAAATTAAAATGGTACATTTCTCAGTTTGACAATTTTATGTTAGTCAATAGTTGTGTTGTGCTGAATTTAAAATATATATATCTATATAATATCTATTGTTCCTGAAATTATTATTTTATATAACTTATTAAAGCGAGGCAAAGCGATAGTGATATTAAGCTGATAAGAATTGATATTATTCATTGCTCTATATTAAAGGTCGAAAAGCACTATAAGTATTTTGTTTCCTTATATTCCTTGCGATTCTATACAAGCGTCTAGCGTCTGCGGTATAACCATTTGCAATCATGCGCAGTTACGTTTCGGGATCAGCTTTTGTGCTTGTGATACTACGGCCCGGGTTCGAGTCCCGTCGGTGACATGTTTTATTTTAATGTTTTTGGTTATATTTGTAAGTTGGGGTTAATTTTAGTTTAGTGTTAGGCAGAGTTGGTCAAGCGTGTAGCGCCCCCGTCTCAATGCGCTTGTTTGATTCATTAAAGTTAGTTTCGATTATGTTTGATTAATATGGGATACGTAGCGAGTAGCACAGGACACGTGATTGAAGTAAATACTTCTCAAGTTTCAACTCATTTTATTTATATGAACCGGTTTCGATACGTTTTTATAATCAATTTTCATACATTTGTTTAGTTTTGGTTAATCGTCTAATCAACTTTCTGTTAGTTTCACTTAGTCTTTTGATCAGATTCCGATATGCTATAACCAATTTTAATAGATTTGGGTAGTATGGGTAAGTCGCCGAATCAACTTTCAGTTAGTTTCACTTTGTCTCGACTTATTTTAGTGAATTCAACCGGTTCCGCTAGGTTATAATCAAATTTAATAGATTTGGTTAGTTTGGATTAGTCTTGTTCTAATAAGACACTGATTTTGAGGTCTCAGTTTAAAAGTACCGCAACGCGAATTTTCAAACGTTTTACGGGCCGGTTTCTGTGAAATTTCATAGTGTTTCAACAGCATACTATTGTACATATTATTTACTGTAAATAGCAAAAAACTCCGCCTTTTTGCAGTACATTCCTTAGCTCGGGGACGGATCCCCGACTTATTTTGCCGGTATAATGGTCGATTCGGACGATGGAGATGTTTCCATTGCCTCGATCACTTCGCGACCACCCCCTGACGATATAATTCTCGAAAAAACAAGAAAGGTTTATCGCAGAATGTCACAATATGTAGATAAATGCAAGTCATGCAGCTTCCTAATCGAACCTATGCGCTCGGTCACTAACAAAGACCCGAAATCGCTTACCCAATACTTAAACAAGGCCATTGATCATTTGAGACTGGAGCATGGGCTATCCTCAACTAGAAAGAAGGATAATATACAGCCCAAAATAGACACTGGCAGGAAAAAGCCAAAGATTGACAAGAAAGCCGTGACAGTGTCCGAAAGCGCCACGGCATCACACACTTTGCAGACAAAAATGGCGGTAGAACCTACACACCAACCCATACAGACCTTAAGCGGGGAAGTATCTGCAAATAATTCTGTAAATACTGTGAATATGCTACCCTCTGTCTCCGCACCTCAACTGACCCCTAACACAGAAAAAGTAGTCTTTAAAACGCCGCTTAAAACACTACCGTTTAAGAAGCATGTGAAAATGTTACAAGATCTAGGCGGTCAACAGTCGATCCCTACCCAAAATAGATATCAGCCGCTCTCAGATATGGAGGAGGACACTATAAGTGAGATGTCTTCCAACAGTAAGAAAACATCAAAAAGAAACAGCACTAGATCCGCTAAGAGGAAATCAGATGTCCTCGACGAAACTCACAAAGTGTCTCCAAAAGCAAAGAAAGGCCCTGTTCCGCCAATAGTTATACAGGGCAAATTTCAAAACCATAAAGCCCTCCAGGCTGATTTGAAGCGACAGCAAATACACGCTCAAGTATACTAAGAACACGGTGATAGTTTACTGTGAGCTTGAGAAGGATTGGGTCTTCTTGAAGCGTAGCCTTGACCAGGATAAGGTACAGTATCACACGTACGCTGAATCATCGCAAAAAACCGAGGCCTTCGGTTTGAAAGGTCTAGACGGGGAAATAGAGACTGCTGACATCAAGCACGAACTCACCGACCTCTATAACATTGACGCTAAGAACATTTACTTGATGAAGCGCACGCGAGTGCCGTTATACCTTGTGGTGCTTGATTCAACATACACGCTAAAGAAGTTGAATCAAGAATGTAAAACCATTCTTGACGTGCGGGTCAGCTGGAAAAATAGGTTATCTGACAAACCTATAATGCAATGCAAGCGATGTCAGGGCTTAGGGCATGCTGCTACATACTGTAGGAAGGATTACAAGTGTTCAAAATGTGCTGGCCCTCACGAGATCACGTCATGTGAGGGTACGTATATCAAATGCGCGAACTGCGGGGGGGGGAGCATCGTTCCATCAGCACAAACTGCCCTATATATATTTACAAGCTGAGTTTGCTTGCACAGCCCAAAGCGAAGCAAACTTACAAGGCAGCCCCACCACCGGCTAGGCCCGCATGGCAGAACAACCCTACACGAGCTGACCGGCGAAGAGGTCAGGGTCTGAGCAAAGACCAACTTCATGAACGTGAAGAAGACAGATGCGAGCAGTATAATCAGCAGTTCCCAGACACACTGGGAAAGAATAAAGCCCCCAACCGTGAGAGCACGAAGGGAAACCCGGAAAATAAAAATGTAAGTTCTAGAAATGAGAGTACAAACATGCATATTAATTCTCAGGCAGATTTTAATTCGAACTTTAAGAATCTTTCGAGCATAATTAATGAAATTGATGACCTTGTTGACAGAAGCGAGCTCTTTTTCGCACTTGACGAGTTCCTCTCGTTGTTAAAGGCTTGCAATGGCGATAAAATTGCCATTGTACAGGCGACCGTGAGATTTTTCTCGCATGAACTCGACACGTATAATATTTAATGTATTATAATAAATGTTCCATATATGTAGTTGGAACTGCAATTCGATCAGAAATAAACTGGACGAGTTCAAACAATTCATGCATGATAATCCCTTCCAGGTTATCTTTCTATTAGAAACCCGCATAGAACCTTGGTTCACACTTAAGATTCGGAGCTACCAAATCGAGAGATTTGAAAGACCGAATCCGCGAGCGGGGGGTGTGGCCTGCCTAATCCGTAGGTCACTAAACTATAAGAGGGTCCCAAATATCGGCATCCCTGTAGACCATGTCTGCATCGAGCTTAAGAGTGGCCTGCGGATTGTCGGGGCATATGCCCCCCCCCCCTCGCTCCCCCTTCACCCGCGAAGACTTCCTTGGCTT
>MU182589.1:8666-53987 GCA_016904865.1 Pissodes strobi | reverse complement strand
TGATAAGATTGGATCAGCAGAAACCACTACTCCGAGAGCTAATACCCCTACCGGCATTGAATTATATTGCTGATTCCGTTTTCTCTGAGGATAAACATGCAATGTAATGATTTACACTACACCCAGAGCAATGTCAGGAATATACCAATTCCTGGTTGGAGACATGTCTTGAATCGCATCAAGGACAATGCTCCATGTCCACAATGAAAACACAACGACAAGAGTGAGACTCATGAAAACCTTCCACCGATAGTTTGGGTTAGTTTGGGTTATCATCATCGAATATGAATACTGATTCAGGTTTGCTATTTTCGGGGTCTATTACAGTATCATTATCACTATATCCATAAAACTCAACACCATGTACTTGTTTCAAAACTTGTTCTAGGAATTTATACTTATCTTGATATAAGGATTTTGAATACACATATACGTTTTGAAATCTTAACCCATTTACATCAGTTAAGAGACTTAGCATAACATTCGTTTTTCCGCAATTACTTGGACCGCAAATGATCGCACGTATCGTATAGTATTGGTAAGAGTTCACTATGTCGTTTTCGATTGTTGATCTTCTTTACATCAAAATTGGCTATATTAATATTAAGTTTCTGTTTTTCTTTTCGCATTTGATATAAACAGTGTACACCCTGTTGTGTCTTTAGTAGTAATGAATGTGTTGAGGGGTGAAGGTCTCTTAAATAGGACAATCAACAAACTTCCTTTCGAGCTACATCTCCCAGGATATTCGTATTGGGGCCCAAGCACGAAACTTGAAAATAGATTAGCACGAGGTGACCTAAGTTGGATAGTTATTGCAAAGACCACGACATTGAATATTCTAGAAGCGAGGATCTAAATAACCGTCATCAAGCAGATAAGGTCTTGGAGAACAGAGCTTGGGAACGAGTTAAAGCCAAGGATTCAACTTTCGGTGAGAAGAGTACAGCCTGGTTCGTTACTTCAACAACGCGTTCGTCCAAAAATTTTCCAACTTTATATTACTCCAAAATCTCACGTATTTCCTACAAATTTTAGGGCAAAATGTTATTTGTAATTTGGCACCCCTTCCAAAAGAACACAATCCAAGCGTTTGGGCTCATAAGCGTATATTCACCTCAACTAACTGAAACTCTGATTATAAAATGCTTTACACCGACATATTTTATTTGCTTTTAAAATACTTTGTTTGAACGCAATTCTGAAATATAACGATTTTCTTCTAATGCTAACCAATCATTAGCAACAACATATTTATTTTTGTTTTATTGTTAAGTCAGTTGCTAAACCAGGAATAATCCATAAATTTCTATTTCTTTAAGCAGATGAAGTATTTTTTGCGTACTGTGTGGATCTGTGGCACTCATATCCCACATTCTATGAAACTCCACAAAAAAGAAGAAATGCTCACCAACCTCATTGTAAAGATTGTACTGATTTAGCTTTATAAAAAAATAAATTCATTGAATGTGATAGTATAGTTATTTTACTGTTTAAAGATAACTTTAATATTTTCATGACCTGAGATCTCAAATAGTTGGGCTTAATAATCATCCTAATAGTAATTTTTTTCCAAATATTGGATTGTGGGCGAACAACGAGTATTAACCTCTAATGACAATAATCTATCCTCTGAATTGTTTGTCAATTTACTATATGACTATGCAGTAGGTGGATACTACATGGCTTAGAGTGCCGAGGTTAGCAGTGAACATGACCCGATTAATAGCTTTAGTTTACATTACATCAATGATCTTGTTTATGTTTATACCTTCAACATTCTGAATGGAAAGTACATACATTGTAAAGTAAAGAGAACAGCATTAATATAATTTAGTACACCAAAAGAAGGTGTAACGGAATTGAAGCTGTTCTCCAAGCGAATATTTAACGTACAACTAAATAAGATATTACAATTAAAGTGAAGGCAATGCCGTTTACTTGTTGACTCTTCTTCTTGTGTAAATTTAAAATTGTGAGTTTAATATTCTTAGCATGCCAAGGTTGCAATCAATTTGCTGAAAATCTGTGACCACCTCCCTTTTTAGATTGGAGACTTAACCGGCGCAACCATGCGAAATTCTCCTGATTGGCCCAATTAACCTAAGCAATGGAGATTTCTGCAGATAGGTTCTGGAGGATGGTAGCTCCAGCAACTGATATATAACACCTCCTTATACATATCCTTCACCCACATTTGTTTTAATGGTAGCCTCATCTGAGAAGAATATTGTTATCCTGTTTTCTAGGCTCGCCTACACACACTGTGAAATCGCCTCCATGGGTCTCTTAGAACTCTTCGAATTTTGTTGTATAGATACTTGGTGAGTGTTGCCCTATAAAGGTGCTAGTCGCTGCTGGATTAGGCATTATTAAATAACAACTCAATAAAACAAAAATATCTCAAAATCTACAGTATCGCATTTATATTTTTAATTAAAAGTAGGGTGACATGTTTCGCCTTTCTAAGGGCATCATCAGACCTGAAAAGTTTTAATTACATCACTAAAAGTGTAAAATAAATAGTCCCATATAAAAACAAATAAGCATATGGTCATACATGAAATTTAAAGACAATAAACAAATACATAGCAGTAAAATACGCTTACCATTAAAATTATCAGTTTAACAGCACTGGCACACTAATAACAAATAAAGCATGATGGTGCATTTTAACATAAAAATATCAAATATTCACAAAACAGTGCAGCTAGCGACATCTAATAATAAAACCAACAGTTACAACAAATTAACACAAAGGAGCCTCAAAATGCGTACGCTATGCTAAATGCTAATGGTTAGTATTTAAGTTATTAAAAACAATATGGGGCTCGTAAATAAATCTCTCATTAACACACGAGAAGTCAGGGCTTTTTAACTCTCTACTTATTTCTAATTTTTCTAACAAATCAAGTTTTTTACTTTTTATTACAGGAATGAAGAACTCTAACATTTTCATTTGGTGGAAAACTGTGTTCACACGAAAGCAAATAATGATTTGCAGATGAGGATTTAGTTTCGGTGATGTCTGTGTCCTTGTACTTATTCAATTGTGCTTTATGTTCACTAATTCTGACAGAAATTTTTCGATCTGATTGACCAATATAAACTGCGGGAAAATCATTGCATTTAATCTCGTATATCCCAGATGACGATAGAGATAGAACTGTGTCTTTTAACCTAACTAGGTGTTTCTTTAAGTTGTTATCGGTTTTAAAAGATGTAGAAATACCATAGGGAGAAAAGACTCTGGCAATTTTGGTGGATAAATGGCCAAAGTATGTAAGTGACATGAAAGAGTGAATATATGTATTTTCATTATGTATTAAGTTGTAGGAGAGTGCATATTTATTTCTATATTTAAAAAACATTTTATTAATTGATTTAAGTGGAAAGAAGTTATTTGTTGCAATCTGTTTAATGATGGAAAATTCTTTATTAAATGAAGTACTGTTTAAAGGTATGTTGAAAAGTCTGTAAAATAAAAAATGAAATGCGGCATATTTATGGGAAACTGGTAAATTTGAATTGAATGTGATAACACTGTCAGTAGAGGTAGGTTTTCTGAAAATTTCAAGTTATATTCTATTATTAGCTCTTTTGAGGTGTAGATCTAGAAAAGCTAAAGAGTTGTCAGATTCTCTCTCCATAGTGAACTCAATTTTTGGATGTTAGGTATGATACGCGAAAATAGAGAATTTATATTTCAAATTCTTTGGACCGATGAAGCCACTTTTAATATAGTGATGGGAGAGTCAATCTGCACAATATGCACTATTGGGCTGCAGAAAATCCGCATTGGATGCGTGAAGTTCAGCACCAAGGACGTTGGAGTTTAAATGTGTGGTGTGGCGTACTGAAAGGCGAAATTGTTGGGCGATATTTTTTCGAGCAACCCCTCTTGAATTTTTGGCCAATAAATTACCGTTGTTGTTGGAAGATTGCACATTTTGCTATTAATGTGCGAGAGCATATCGATGCAGTATTTCAACAGCGCAGCGGTGGATTGGAAGAGGAAGTCTGTTTCCATGGCCTCCGCGATCACCAGACTTAACTTGTCTGGATTTTTATTTATGGGGGCGGTTAAAGGACATCGTGTTCCAGACTCAACCGACGACCAGAGAAGATTTGAAAAAACGGATTCGTACTGCAATACGAACCATACCGAGAGCCGAAATTGAAACTGCAGTTTTGTCTACCCATGAGAGACTTCAGCAATGCGTAGAGCGTGATGGTCAGCATTTGGAGCATTTGCGGGGGCACCCTTCCTTTTTTAAATCGGTCCTTTTCAGGGCCACAACTTTTATAAAAGAGAAAATTCGAGATAAATATAGTAAAAAAAAAATTAAGGGATATTCGTAAGTAATAACTTTTTTTGCCTATATTTGGGGTTAGGAACAAGATATTGAGATGCGGTTTTCGCGAGCTTGTTTAGCCATTATTTAGCTACTTTCTCATGGGAAAAAATCATATCAATGCATTTAATTTTTTTTGAGAAAATTAACCATTTCTGTCGGAATGTCGAAAATAGCCTTCTAGCGGCGACATGTGAAACTAACGAAACTTTAAATAATACAACATTTGTAGCCTATGAATAGCTCCTTTGAACTAACCCAAGTTTGTTAAAATCGGCTTAGCCGTTTCGCAGGTACAGGGTGTTATTTAAAAAAAAACTTTGAATACCCCCCACCACTTTATTTTTAGAGATACAGCAAAAAGCATTAAACAAAAAAGTTTTACATTATCCTCAACTTCAAAAATGTGGAATTTTTTTATTAGGTTAATATAGCGGAATTCACAGAAACATCACTTTTTAGATTCAAGATTGCAGTTACGCCCCCTAGTGGTCATTTTAGAAACTTGAAAATATTTTCCAGGTTCTTCTCTTGACAGTTTTAGTGATTACATTTTTTGCCGCAAGTCTCTACGATGGATAGTTTCTCAAATACAGTACCTCGCATTCTTAGTTGGCCACCCTGTACTCGATTTGCCTTATTTCAAACCACCCCCGCAATGACGCTATTTACCTTGTCGTTTATACTATCACTGTCAAATAGTGTCATTAATTTGCTATGATGGAAATGCAAGAATATTCGGATATTCCAGAAGAAATTTTGGAATCGCATACCTTATTAAGTATTATTTGTTAATTTTTGTTTGCGTACCAACTAAGATATGTAAATTCTATTTCTTTATAAAGCTATTGATGCTGTTTAAAGTTCTCACCTCTGTCGTGTGGTCTTAAGCGCACACGACCTTTATTTATTTATTTTTTTTATGGCAGTGGCACACACACTAAAGGGAGATCATATGGCGCTTCTGAAATAATGTCCTTAAAATAAGAAAATATTACCTAGGGAAATAAATCTGTAACCCCAATTATTTGCGAAAACGCAACTTATTCAGAATTTGGTTGCATAATTTGTATGGTACCATATTTTGTGCCAGTTTCCTATGCTGTCTCGAAGCAAACATTAACATTCGGGAAAGGTTGACGTAGCACCAAACGAACTAGGTTGTATGACCTCAAGAGAGATTAATCTCTTAATAAAAAGCGTAGCTAATCTTGACGCTTCAAAAATTTACCTAGGAGTCGAGGTACAAAAAAGTCTTTCGACAGCCAAATGACAACGAGCAATCTCTAGGGAATCTTTTATTTATCTTCCAAAATTATATGGATCGTTTCTCCCATGGCTGACAAACCGTTAACAATCTGGGATAGAAAATCTAAATGTGACGCGTTTCGGATAATATGAAAGATTAACTAGTTGATTTCTATCTCAGGACTCATTTTGGGGGCATTAGTAATTTACTATTCTTCAGGGAAACATTTTTTCGTTCACAGTATCTACTTCCTCCGTCATGTACATGTGCCCATCTGGAATTCCGACTCGTGCTATAATTGTTGTGACGATCGTGATGTTTAGAATAAAGCAATGCGACGCACTTTCCGTGTGTTTTTTTTGTTTGAGAACACGATAACTGGATGCTGAATGCTCCACCGAGGTCGAGTATAATTCACTTACCAAAGGTAAAGAGAGTCACTAATTCTTAAATCAGAACACCCGGCAGGTCAGGGTGCGAGGCCCTGCAGCAAGTTGTAAGGTAAGCGCGCAATTTGCCCGCAGCTCAATACAGCGGTAGGGCGCCACCAAGTTCGAAACGGACTGAACTGGAGGTCCCCAAGTTAGTCGTGGAACGTGCTACAAAGCCTTCACCGCAGAAGGTAAAACCCTGCCAGAAGTGAGCGCAACAAAAAAATAATTCACAAAAAAAAATCTTTCGGGATCCTGTTTGAGATTGAGCCAAATAAAACACACTAAGTAAAATCACTTCATATTTAATAAAAGAAAAGGTCATAAACAGATGACAGATCTGGCGAGATTACAATGTCAGCCGACAACGGCCGTTCGGGTCTCATTAATTACAAAACTAAATTGTATCTATTAAGCGACATAGCAAAAAATGGAAAGTACTTGTGGACATACGAAAGTGATTAAAGAAACTTTTATAGTCCTTTCGCAGTTTATCATACAATTCATAAAATACCCCTGTGAGATATCTTTCCTTTAGGAGAGGATGTATCCAAAACTGTTTTGTTCTTCTAGGCCTTCGCATATATAACAATAATGCAAGAAAATATCGCTTTTCTATTTGGAGAGCCATGACGATGTTGTTCCTAAGCTGCAAAATGGTCTGCTCCGAAAAAACGAGTGTAGCGGACAGACATCTTCCGTTACGCACTTCCGACATCGGACGTAGATGTCCGTCATTCGAGTTTAGCCGGATGGAAGCGATCTACGTGGTATATATAATGATGTCTTCGGAGTGGTTAGGAAATTTAATAAAAAGTACCATAAATTACGTGGTTCTCTGGACGAGGACTTCTTCTTTATGACATCTTTTGCGTGTTAAATAAATATCGCTGTCAAAAAGAAATTTAAATTTTTTGTAGTGCGCTCGAAAAATACGATACCACGGAAAGTAGTCAAAAGCAAACCAACTTTAATTATGATTAGGGAGTAAAATATTTAATAAGAAATTGATTAGAGTTTACAAATCCAGAATATAATTTAATTACTCTTTCTTTGTAATATTTACTTTCCAAAGAGATAATTTATTCTACATTTCGTACTTTTTAAAGTAAGCACTGAATTACTGGCAAATTTGTAAGAAATGTTGCCATGGATATGTTTTCTAATGAGAAAGAACCAATAGATATATATGTTAATGTTATTTTAGAATATGCGATTTTATAAACTGCAAAGAACGAATCTTCAGGAGAAGGGTTATTTATAATGGAAAAAGCGCATTCGATTTTATGCAAGCAGCACAGTATTTTACTGCATTATTCAACTACTCCTCTATAATTTTAGTGCATATTTCGAGGCAGTTACGAAGCGATTCATGGGTAGTTCTGCTTTATTGAAGGAATATTGACCATATTATTTGCTCCTGTAAGGGCGGTTATAAAATATAAATTTCGTTCTCTAAGATTCTGAATATATTTTGCCTTTGTTGTTCCCAAAGTTCAAAATTGTAAGGTGGGCACAAATATTAGATCGTCCCAGTCCAAACCATCTTTAGTCAAAATCGTAGAGACCACATGCTGACTTCGGCAATATAATGGGCTGGACAGTCATCTTGTTGAGGTTTGATAGTTTGAATTTACTGAAACGGTTTTCCTACAAGTGGTTTCTACAACGCGTATCGTCAAAAAATTTTCCAACTTTATATTACTCCAAAATCTCACGTGTTTCCCACAAATTTTAGGGCAAAAAGTTATTTGTAATTTGGCACCCCTTCCAAAAGAACACAATCTAAGCGTTTGGGCTCATAAGCGTATATTCACCTCAACTAACTGAAACTCTGATTATAAAATGCTTTACACCGAAATATTTTATTTGCTTTTAAAATACTTTGGTTATGGCCTCTTGAACGAAATTCTGAAATATAACGATTTTCTTCTAATGCTAACCAATCATGAGCAACAACATATTTATTTTTGTTTTATTGTTAAGTCAGTTGCTGAACCAGGAATTATCCACAAATTTATTTTCTACTTCTATTTCTTTAAGCAGATGAAGTATTTTTTGCGTATTGTGGATCTGCGGCACTCATATCCCACATTCTATGAAACTCCACAAATAAGAAGAAATGCTCACCAACCTCATTGTAAAGATTGTACTGATTTAGCTTTAAAAAAAAATAAATTCATTGAATGTGATGGTATAGTTATTTTACTGTTTAAAGATTACTTTAATATTTTCATGACCTGAGATCTCAAATAGTTGGGCTTAATTATCATCCTAATAGTAATGTTTTTCCAACTATTGCATTGTGGGGAAAATAAGCATTATGAGCGAACAACGAGTATTAACCTCTAATGACAATAATCTATCCTCTGAATTGTTTGTCAATTTACTATATGACTATGCAGTAGGTGGATACTACATGGCTTAGAGGGCCGAGGTTAGCAGTGAACATGACCCGATTAATAGCTTGAATTTACATTACATCAATTATCTTGTTTATGTTTATACCTTCAACATTCTGAATAGAAAGTACATATATTGTAAAGTAAAGAGAACAGCATTGATATAATTTAGTATACCAAAAGAAGGTTTAACGGAATTGAAGCTGTTCTCCAAGCGAATATTTAACGTACAACTAAATAAGATAATACAATTAAAGTGAAGGCAATGCCGTTTACTTTTTGACTCTTTTTCTTGTGTAAATTTAAAATTGTGAGTTTAATATTTTTAGCATGCCAAGGTTGCAATCAATTTGCTGAAATTCTGTGACCACCTTCATTTTTAGATTGGAGAATTTCGCAACCATGCGAAATTCTCCTGATTAGCACAATTAACCTAAGCAATGGAGATTTCTGCAGATAGGTTCTGAAGGATGGTAGCTCCAGCAACTGATATAGAACACCTCCCTATACATATCATCCACCCACTTTTGTCTTAATGGTAGCCTCATCTGAGAATTACACAAATTAATTTTATTAATTGCTTTAAACCATAAAGGTGTAGGTGGCTAATTAATTGTATAATTAACCACAAGCAAATTAGTGGACTGTATTAAGATAGGGTGGTGGGGGTTTTAGACATACGTTGTGAATTGAAACTAGTTAATTAGGTTAACTAAGTACTTTAATAATGCAGTTGTAACTTGCATTAAATATGAGAAATATATACAGTATTTTCTATCTACTTTAAAGCACTCACTCATTCACACATAAATACTAAATATACAAAGGTTACTTATTTATAAATAACTACTACAAAAGTCTTGATTATTTAACTTCTAAATGAGAACGTTTGTCTTTCCTTACTTTGAAATTTGAATGTAACAACTTGTATGCTTTAAATACAGGCAACTTTCTTTCTCATAAAGAATACCTTGATTTCCAATGTTCTACTTCACTTTAATAAGCCAGGGATCTGACTTTAAATCATTGATTTGAATTGTACACATCTGGTACCGCCATTTTTCTTCTTCTCTTCAACTACAAGGGAACAGAGACGCTACGTCGTGTCTGGCTTCGAGGAATTACGTTAAAATGCCCAAAAGAGGTCTTTGCCCAATCTTGGACAAAGTTAACTGAGGTGCACTCGATATTCTCTAATATCTGTGCATACAAACGGAGAAAATGGCCTAAAAGGGTGTGACCTTTTGGCGCGAAAACGAGAACCAGCAATTTCGCTGTTGCTCGAGAGAAAGCTGGAACTGCACTAATAAAACTAATATCTTCTTCTCGCTGGCGGTAAAACCAAATAAAGTGAGGATGGCACAAATGCAGAATTCATTTGAGATTGAAAGGCTAGAAACTGTTTTCTTTCTTTATTTGACACATTATTGTTTACACAATACTAACGGAGATAGACATATACTACTTAGAGAGCGATTTCCTCTACGAAATGTCCTTTTACTTAGCGGAAATATAAGCGTGGGCGAGTCCATTATCGCATTTGAGAGGGTAGAAAAATGCTCTTTCTCTATTTGGCATATTGTTGTCCACACAACAGTGACAGAGACCAGGATATATTAAATTGAAAACGATTACAAAGGTTTTCCCTGACAGAGTGACAATTAGCTTTATATAATGGAATCGACCATCCAGGTTTGGACTAAGGGGTAATGAAGAACTGACATATGCTGATTTAAATGCACAAATTTCTATTTACTTGGGGTTGAATAAATATATTCGTGGAATAATTATGGCTCATTCATACTACATTCATAGAGGGTGTTATCACTAACCTATACGGTGAAAAATGACAAGTTAATACACTTGTTGGGTGGTTTCCCCAACAAATATTGTTATCCTGTTTTCTAGGTTCGCCTACACACACTGCGAAATCGCCTCCATGGGTCTGTTAGAACTCTTCGAATTTATTTATTTATTTTTTTAGCGTATGACATTGTACACGATATAATATAATAGGAATTACAGTTCACAATTGAATGTCTAGTCCATTAATATAATCAATCGAGGCTGGTGTCACAAGGGCGAGGTCTTCAGTATTCCCAGCATATCTTCTGAAAGGGCATTCGGTAACAATATGTTGGACGGTCTGTCTTGCTGCTCCGCAATCGCACTCTGGGGAAGGAGCCATATTCCACCTGTGGTGAGAGTCCCTGCAGTTTCCATGACCAGTTCTAATTCTATTAAGAGTAGCCCAAGTTTTTCGGGGGAAGTCGAATCCCGGTTGGGTTTTTTCGATGCATTGCATTAATTGGATTGTGGTATGTGGTGCGTTGTTCCCTTCTTCCTTCCACTAGTTTTTAAGTTGAAAATTGCTTGCTCTTTGTTCTTTGGCTGTCCTTACAGGGGGATTTCTAGAACGCCGTCTGGAGGTGTTGGCATCGTTAATATCTTTATGTATTGGCAGTTCAAGGTTTTTGACTATTTTTTCAAACTCTCTGAGTAAGGCGGTTTGTCGGCGGAGTTCCGGTGGTGGGATGTGGCTTAGTAGTGGAAGCCACTGAGTTGGGGTTGACTTAAGTGTGCCAGATATTAGTCGCATGGTGGTATTGAGCTGTACGTCGATGAGTCGAGTATATGAGCTATTAAGCCACACAGGGGCGCAATATTCTGCTGCAGAGTAAACTAGTCCTAAGGCCGAGCACCATAGGGTTGCAGCTGTTGATCCCCATGCTGTTCCACATAGTTTATGAATGATATTGTTACGTGTTCTTAATTTGGCTGCTGTGTTCTGAAGGTGTTGCTTGAATGACAGGGTTCTATCCAAAGTAACCCCTAAGTATTTTGGATTACAATTATGCCTTAGTAGTTGATTATCGGCGTATACTCTCAGTTGTCTATTTGTCATCTTGTTGTTTAAATGAAAACAGGAGACTTCCGTTTTATTAGGATTGGGCTTGAGTCTCCACTGTTTGACGTATGTGTATATCTTAGCGAGGTCATCTGCAAGGATCCCTTCAGTATTTTCAAAGGAGGAGTCTCTAGTTCCAATCGCCCAATCATCAGCGTATCCAAATTTACGTGAGGTGGTGGCAGGCAGGTCTGATATATACAAGCTAAACAGGACTGGAGCAAGAACTGATCCCTGGGGCAGTCCGGTATTCAGCGTTCTTAAGTTACTCTGTAGGTTTCCTGAGGTGACTCGGAATTGCCTATCACTGAGCATGTTGTTTAATAACCGGTCGGTCGTTTTGCATGGGATGGGATAGAAACTTATACAGTATGCCGTCCTTCCACACGGTGTCGTATGCGGCCGAGAGATCTATGAAAGCCACAGACGTCTTAAGCTTTGTTGGGTAGCCTGCCTCTATGAACGTTGTGAGGGACAGTACTTGGTCGGTCGTACTTCTTTTGGGCCTAAATCCTGCCTGCTCAACTAGGGCCGTCTGGAGTATGTTAGGGCCTATTCTGTTAAGTAAGAGTCTTTCGAGGAGCTTATAGGCTGAGCTCAGCAAAGGCAATGGGGCGGTAGTTTTCTGGCTTGTCACTGAGCTTGCCTGGTTTGAGAATTGCTAACTCTTCGAATTTTTTGTTGTATAGATACTGGGTGAGTGTTGCCCAGTAAAGGTGCTAGTCGCTGCTGGATTAAGCATTCTTAAATAACCTTCCTACTGTGACCCAAGGAAGTAAGACTCAGATGGGTTCCAGGGCACAGTGGCATCGAGGGCAACGAACGGGCCAATGAATTGGCAAGACAAGGCTCAATGAGCCACCTCGTCGGTCCAGAACCTGGTCTGGACTTAAGTAAAAGGCAAATCTCTCAGGAACTAAATAACTGGGCCTAGAACAAGACAAAGCACAATTGGAGAGGAAAAGAAGGATGCAGACAAGCCAAGGAAATGATTCTAAATCCTGACGGATCCAGAGCAAGGCGACTGCTAAAAAAGAGCCGAGAGGACATCAGGAACTTGGTAGGTATTCTGACTGGGCATGGAAGCCTAAACAGACATCTGCACCTTATCGGCGTGAGGGACAGCCCACTCTGTCCGAACTGCGGGACAGGGGAGGAGTCCTCATACCACTATATGTGATAGGTGGAGTCGCCTAAGGAGGAAAATACTGGGAGCACCGACACCTGCTCGGGAAGATCTAAAGGATCTGGACTGGGAGGACGTCCTCATCTTTATCAAGGTGACGAGCCGTTTCAGTGCGGGCCGAGTGTTGGAAGTAGCCAGGTAAAGGGGGCGGATCGGGGATGGTGAAAAGAGACTTATAGGCCTACTTACCGGGCTTCCCCCCCCCCCCTTACTACTACTACTAGTCAAGGTTCTTCTTTTTTCAATACATATTCTCCTTTGTGTCTCTATTTCTTGGTTCCACCAGTAAGGGACTCTGTTATTTCTGCCCACTGATCGTCTTATTTGGCTCTCTTTGAATGCTTCCCCCAGTATTTTACACATGACATTGTGGATCTTCCAGTCTAATAGTATTTCAAAAGTCTCCCAATCCACCTCTGTTTTGGTCCTTTCCAGTGATTTTTTTTGTTATTTGGTCCCTTGATTTCAAACTGTATAAATCGATGGTCACTGAGAGACTCTATGTCCGAAACTTGCCAGCCTAGAAAGTTCCGTGCTATATTTTGCGTAGCACACGTTACATCAAGAAACGATGTGCTATCGCCCCAGCAGAATGTAGGCGTAGATCCCTCATTCATTACTACCATGTCCATTTCCGCCAGTAATTCCGTCCAGTACTCGCCCCTTTGGTCTGACTTTGGAGATCCCCACTATTCTGATTTGGCATTTATGTCACCCAAGATAATCTTTTCCCCTACCTCCGACCTACTGTCTTGCGCAATCTTCTCAGCTTCTGTCTTAAATTCTTCCAAAGGTATGTTTGGGGATATATAGCAACAGTATATTCGACATTGTCTAAGATACAGGCATATCTAACCGCTTTCTTGTCTTACTTTTAATATGTCTACATTCTTATTTGCTACAAATATTGCTACATCAACTCTTTTGTCCTTTATCCAATCTCCTCTCCTAACTAGTTTCTTATTTGGTTCACTTACAATAATTATATCTATATCCTCCTGTATTGCTGCAGTGTAAGCCATATCGTGACAGACTCTCGATCTCATTAGATTTCCTTGAAGAATCTTTAACCCTTGCTTGCCTATTTTATTGAGTGCAACCATTTCTAATTCTTAGTGTTCTTTCTCGCTTCCTGGATAAGCCTTCTGAAGAACGGACATTTTGTTTGTCCCGCTCTATGTCTCTTTTCCTGACAGTTTACACAGTAGAGCCAACAAAAACCAACGCAACCGGGAAGAACTAGAACAACTAAAACTGGGATACAGAAACGACAGAACAACATTAAAAAGACTGATAAATGAATCGAAGAGGAAGAAATGGAAGGATCTATGTGAAGAACTCGACGAAGATATATGGGGTGCTGGATATAAAATCGTGACCGGCCAACTCACAAATAGAATGCCTTACCAACTATCTGCGGACCGAATAACCGAGATTGCAGCCGATCTGTTTCTGCAAGGGGAGCAGGAGCTAAGAATATGCCCCATTGATAGGGAAATTCAATCATTCACAATGGAGGAAATGCTGGAAGCTGCACAATCCATGAAATCGGGGAAGGCTCCAGGCCCGGAGGGCATACCGCCAGAGGTGATTAAAAAGGCAATAGAAATAGCTCCGCACTGGATTCTTGATAACCTAAATCAGATACTAAAAGAGCAGGACTTTCCGACATCATGGCAGATCGCCAAACTGATTTTGCTATTAAAGGGAGATAAGCCATTGGAACTCTCGTCGTCATTTAGGCCAATCTGTTTGCTTAACATAATCAACAAACTGTATGAGGGTCTAATAAGGAACAGACTGATAAAGGAAATCGAAAAAGGTGTGGGATTGTCGGAAAACCAGTTCGGTTTTAGGAAGAAAAAATCCACTATACAGGCTATTGAGGCAATAATGAAAATAAAAAATGATACCCGGGAAAAATGGTGCGCCCTGATAACCCTAGATGTTAAAAATGCTTTTAACACTGTCCTGTGGAAATCAATTATGGAAGAGCTTAGACGTAGGAGCATACCCCAATACCTGCAAAATATAATATGTTCCTACTTTAAAGACAGGAAGATTAGTTGTAAACAAAAGGTAGAAATGGATATAACAGCTGGGGTCCCGCAGGGATATGTGCTAGGCCCCACCCTCTGGAATCTGGTGTATGACGGAGTACTACGCTTAACGCTTACGTGCAAAGCAAAAACGGTAGGTTTCGCCGATGACTTGGCATTGATCGTTACGGCGGATGATGAGGAAAATCTCACATTCTAGGTTGATGAATCGATGAGGCGGATTAACGTGTGGATCACAAACCATGGCTTAGAATTCGCGCCCCACAAGACGGAAGCCGTTATACTAAGGGGTCCTAGATCCAGGGGAAAAAGGGAGAACGTTTTTTTCACATTAAATGCAGTCAAGATCAAACCAACTAAGTCACTAAGATATCTGGGTGTAATTATTCATGAGAGTGGCACATTCGGGGAGCATGTAAGAGCGGCCTGTGGGAAGGCGAAAGAGAAAGCAGCGGCTATAGGGAAACTGATGCCAAATATAGGAGGGCGAAGAACGATTAAACGGCAAATACTCTGCAACGCGGTGTACTCTATCGTGCTGTATGCATTTACATAAACATGGTGGAGAAAGTACAAAGAAAAGTATTAATATGGGTGATATGCGCATACCGTACGGTTTCCACGAAGGCACTACAAGTAATCGCAGGAGCAATACCTATTGACCTGCAAATCGAGGAAAGAAAGGAGCTACACAAATTAGAGACAACAACAAATATGGACAAAAAAGCTGTTAGGAGTAGTACGATGCAAAAATGGAAACAAATTGGATGGAGAACACCACAACAGCACAATGGACAAAAAGACTGATCCCAAACATCAGATTATGGATTAACTGTCAACACCGACATTTGGATTACTATCTGACGCAGATACTTACCAACCATGGGAGATTTAAAGACTACGCGCAGAAAATGGGCAAGACAAACGATGAGTTGTGCGTATATTGCGGGACGCAGGATTCAGCTGAACATACGTTTTTCCACTGCCCAAAGTGGACTACAGAAAGAGAAAATGCCAACAGCAACCTGGGGATAACTCTAAAGCCAGAAAATATGCTAGAGATGCTTACGCGTAGCAGGCAATCCTGGCAAATAATAAAGGGTCTGAGCCGGCAGATAATGGAGAGTAAGGAAAGAGAGGAAAGAAGATAAAAGGACACAAGTCATTCTGACGTTATGCACATCAGCAATTCCGGAATGATGGGGAGACAGAGGGGAATTTTTTTAGTCGGTAGGCGGATCTGAAAGAGAACGAATCCGACACTACGCGTCCACATAAGATCGCTAAATGCTCGGACAGGTGTCTTGTGAAGATCTTTTTACCCCCTCTTAGAAAAAAAAACTACTACTACTACTACTACTACTGCTACTACTGTGACCCTTAGAGTGTTTAGTTTTTCATAGTTTTTCATTTCACCACATTATATTTCGTGACTTACCTGTTCCTTAAATATAGTCCTAAGGGACAGGGACCATATCATAGTTTTATGAAAAATTTGTGGAAACGTGGTTTAAATTTTAACAGCTTTGTTTTATTTGTAAGTAACATTTTTTATTCTATTCGCTATACTACATATTTCCAATTTGTGCTTTGGCCTTAATAAAGATATATATTAATTCTTATCTCCACTGCACGCCAAGCAAGTCGGACTTCTGTCTGATATAGAAACAGAACTGATAACGTCGCTCTCAATTTCCTGTAAAATTGTAACATGTATATTGTAGGCATTAGTGTAAAAATATCTCCCTAATAAAACCGAGAGGAAAAGTTATGATATGTAAGGAAATATCTGCATCACAAAATCTAAGCACCCTTATTTGATCTATTTCTCTTATCTGCTGTCAGATTGCCACTCTCGTTAGCCTTTAATTTAATTTACTTATTTTCACCTCAAATTAGATGAAACTGACATAAAGTTAACTCAGGAAAATCTACAATTAATGATGCTTAATCCAGAAGGAGCTGTCTTCTAAGCGTGCAAATTATGCCCAAGCTCAAATGAAGGAGGATAGGGAGTTGAATGTATTTATTTATTTAAAAGGTTAAACTAAAGGTCTGAAACTCTGGCCAGTTCAAAGGAATAAAGTTTACTTTTAATCGAAAATTATTCTTGCAAAGAAAATAATCGCAGGTTCAAATACTGACTAAAACGGCGGTATAATTTAAATAGCAATTAAAGTGTATTATTAAATTTGCTTATATAAACATCACGCTTCAACTTGCTGGTATAAGAAGGACACTTCTACATCTACATACCCTAGGAGCACAATGGACTTCTTTGATGGAAGAAGGATTATTCGCGTGCAAAAAAAAACTGTAAAACATCAAAACATTCAAGATCTATGCTTAAAACTCAAAGCAAGGAAAGTTTCCAGGCAGATAAAGTAAAACACGAAAAAAAAACAATTTTTTACCACTTAAGGGTTGAAAAGCGCCGAAATCAGAAAGGCTGCCTCAAGGGATGGACGAAACAGAGCCCCTGCAATGAAAATTAAAAAAAAAATAGTAACTATCCATGTGCAGTTACAAAATGACAATGCATGAAAAAAACCAAAACCTAAGGAAGACAAAATGAAAATCCCAATTATTGAACTGATCGCAGGTACCAAGCCAATAAAACCCTAAAGGTAATAATAATACTAAGTGTATCTGAGACTCAAAAATGGGTCGGGTAGAAGATTTCCACATTTTATTCCACTAAGTTATCCTACGGCGACGCCAACACGGCCGGTCCAAATGGTTGACTTTTGGAGAGTGTCTCTTGTTCGATTTCTATGAATGAAGAGGATATGAAGGAGGCTGGAGGCTACGCGCAAACTCAGGGTATTCATTTCCAAATTTTAAACAAGCCAATCCCCTAGGAGCTCTTTGCTGCATGTCCCACATAAACAAGACTTTGAGCTGAAAAATCATACTTAACCTAAATCTATGTCCTGGCTACAGAGAATAGGTATTTAATTATTTTTCCATTATTTCACGCTTCACAATTAATTTCTGTACGACTAATTACTGCCCAAGGCTCCGCCCAACTTGCGGCAAGAATATTCAGCAGGGCTACTAAAAATTCAGTCCAAGTTTTCCGGACAACCAGTTTTCACGAAGTAGGACGACATTTGAGATCCAAACCACTCATGTTTTTTTTTGGTTTTTGCTATTTTCTCATTCCACTGCGATAGCGATAGGCATGCTCTATATTTTACCTGTAACATGTAAGATTAATCCACAACAAGCAATTCTTAAACCAAATATTTATAAATTCCGGTGAAACATTCTGATTTCGGAACTTAGTTATAAGCAAGTTTTGATGGACCCTTGTAGCCGACGCGTCTTTGTACGTAGCTAAAAAGGTGTTATCTGTATTCCGTGTGCCAGCCCGAGAAAACGCGCTTTGATTGGGTCGACTGGTGACGTCGCAGGAAGATTGTAGCTGCGCGTACTGGATGGTTGGGAGAGACGGGTTATGCTGAAAAAGACTCGTTCTTTTTGACTAGAGAGGCGGTTTCAGTTAGTCGGCTTGTTTCTCGCCACAAGTAGTCAAGGCGGATTTTGTCGTATTTCCGTTTTGGTTCTGGGAACCTCGTATTGAGTTACGTATAGTGTTGTGCCAGTCGGAAGACTCGTTGTTCGAGGTAATGTAATTAAGACAAAATTGCTAAATCATTAACAATATCCTAAACGTCAGAAGACTAAAGTCACTTAGAACTATAACATCTCCAATAAACAACATAATAACACTATACATGTCAATATTCAGCTTATAAATATCCAGTAATCAGATTAAACGCCATAACATAAGTCAGATTTGTTTCAAACACATTGGCTTAAATATAATCAGATCACTGTAAGCGAACCCAACATCATAATCAAAATTGATATCACCTTAGCAAGGTATATCCAAAAGAATCACTCAAACTTGTATGTGAGTGTGCGCATCACTCAGCATACTGAAATACTATCACTGCATAGTATCAATAATAGGCATTAGGCAAAAATCAAAACAATAAAATATTTTCCCAAAAAGCACTTTTTTGCCTAATCAAATCCAATATAATGGAACTCAAAACATAACAGGTATGTCCCTGAAACTAACAATGTCCTCAACGGAACAACAGCCATAAGAGGCACCCAAAAAAAAATAGCAAAAAAATTTGTTAATTTCAGTCATCCTGACACGGTAGTATGCAAGAGTACTAGTAGTACTTCCAGTAGCTACATACTATAAACGATAATTGGAAGCCTACTCTAAACTGAACTCCAAAAACAATAGTACTCTTGCTTTTGTATTTACTATGAAAATGTATGTATTTACTTCAAAAAAAAAACATAACGCTTCACCAAAATAAATTAAGCAAAGCTTTCAAAAGAAATCAATGCATCGAGACATGAAAGCAGTTCTACAACTTTGTTTACCAAAGATGTCTCGATAAAACTATACTTAATCTGAAGTGTCCGAACTAGTACTTAAGGAATCAGCCTCGACACCAGTATAGAATAGAATAGAATAGAATAGAAAAAACGTTTATTATGCAATAATAGATGAATATACAGTCACATTACATCCTATCACACAAAAGGTAACATTCGCAAGGCGTTCTTCCATGTTACCTCACCAAACAATATGGTTACTAAGCAAATGCAAGTATATCAGTTAACAGAGAGAAAAAATAACAACTAAGCTATTATACATTATGACATAATTTGGAGAAGACAAGACCTGTATTTCTGTTTGAAAGCCGCCAATGAATTAAGTATCATAATGTTATATATCTCCGAGTTGAGCAGCTCTATGGCCAAAAAGGCAAATGAGTCCCTAAATTTAGATGTACGATGCTGCGGTATTTGATATCTAACCACGTTACGAAGATTTAGATTGTGCAGGTCTTGTCTCGCTACCATATATTCCCACAGGTAACCTGGGCATCTAGACTTGAACACCTTATAAACAAATACACCGAAATGAAGCTTCGCTCGATATTCATATTTTAGAAGATTGTTTAGAGCATATACGGGAGAAATATGATCAAATTTATTTACACAGAAAACAAATCGAACACACGCATTCTGAGCCAATTGTATTTTCTTTTGGAGCTCACCACTTAAGTATTTGTAGTATACTACATTACAATAGTCTAGTAGGGGGTAAATTAGCGATTCAATTAGCATCAATTTAATCTTAACAGGCAAGACATATTTAAATGCGTATAAACTTTTCAACTTAATGTACACAGCTGACAATTTTTTATTAACATGAGCCTCAAAATCCAGCCCCACATCAAACGTCACTCCAAGGTTTCTAGCAGACTCCACAGAAGGCAATAACGACCCATTAACGTTCAGGGCAGTAAAATTATAAAGACTAAATTTGTTTCTGATGGTATTAGAACCAATTATCATATAGGTACTTTTTTTCGCGTTCAGAATCAAACCATGATCGGTAGACCATCCGAAAATCGCGCCCAAATCGCCATTCACCTCCTGTAGAGCCCAGCTTGCATTCTCAGGGGAAAAACCTGCCAAAAGTTGGGTGTCATCCGCGTAAAGGTGGACGGAGCAAAACCGGACCCGCTTAGGAAGGTCGCAGGTATATAAACTAAACAGTAATGGTCCCAGAATACTCCCTTGAGGCACTCCATGCCTCATCAGGACGGACCCCGATCTGACCCCATCCAACTCCACGATATGCGTTCTTGCGCGAAGATAACTAGAAAACCATAAACACACCTGTTCAGAAAAGCCAAAGTAGCCGACCTTCGCCACCAGCATATCATGATTAATTAAATCAAACGCCTTGCTATAGTCAAGAAGGACCAAGCAAGAGGCCATGGATTCATCCATGTTTTTTGCAATGTCAGTTGTTACCTTGCTAAGCGCCGTCGCAGCACTGTGGCTCCTCCGGAACCCGGATTGTATCGCAGGTACGATATTTTTGTCACATGTGAACTCCAAAATCATCTCGGATACCAGAGATTCCAACATTTTGGCCAAGATCGGCAGGAGGCTGATCGGTCTCAATTCGGCAAAACTCTCTATCTTAAAATTCTTCGGTAATGGTCTAACAAGGGAGCATTTCCATATGCTCGGAAACACTCCCCCTTGCAGACATATGTTAAAAAACTCAGTAATCACTGGTACAACATAATCCAAGCTAAACAACAACATATTATGACTTAACCCATCTATACCCACACTTTTTGATCTAATACGGGCAAAGGCCCGGTACACATCATATTCAGAAATGGTACTAAAGCTAAAGCGACTATTATCTAAGTTATCTAATTTATTGTTCCTGAAAAAATTAAGTGTCTCAACATTAACCGGAATTGCCAACTCAGCCACGCTCGCGAATGAGTCACTTATTTTATTCACGTCCCTTAAGTGAGTGGGAATGTCATTATTGCTTTTGGAATGAATATTCCAATTGTTCATTTTTGACCACAGTTTTTTTGGATCTTTTTGAGCCTTCGTCAACTCAAAAGACATATAGGCTTGTTTTTCGCTACGGATTGCGAAGGAGAGGTAGTTCTTAATGTCCATGTAATAATTTTTGTGAGCAACATCTCTGGTTCTTTTATATTTATTAAATGCCTTATTTTTTAGCTTTATAATTTCTTTAATTGTATCCGTAATATATGGTTTATGCTTACGTTTAATTTGAGCCGACTTCAAAGGCGCATGTCTGTCGAATAGTTCCGTCAGCCTTTGGTTGAAGAGACAGATTTTAGTGTCCAAGTCCAGATGTCCCTGTTGCAGCATCTCCTCGAATCGCAATTGCTCCATTTCGTATTCAAAGAGTTGTTTATTGAAATGTTTGAAATCTCTATATGTAATTATCTTAGCAGCAGGTTTGGGTGCCTCCATCTCAAGAATGGAGTACACCAGTCTGTGATCCGTCAGATTGAGCATATCTACGGTTCCCGAATCTATAACTTTTATTTTGTTATCAATACAGATAATATCAATTAAGGTTGAACTGTTTCTGCTCACTCTTGTCGGATCAGAGACTACCTGCTTTAGGTCAAACACGCGCAACAGCGATTCGAGATAGTTGCTCTCTACTGTTCTAACAAACAAGTCTATATTTAAATCACCCATAAGGAGTGTATGGTCATAGGATGGAGCTAGTGTAGACAAAACATTTTCCACAAAACTTAACTGTTTATAGCCAACTAATGGGGGTTTGTACAAATTACCAACTAGTATTTTTTTATTCTTATACGCCACTTCAATCCATAACTGTTCAACCACGTCTCCGCTGTCCTGTACCGCTGGCACTTGTATCACTGAACTCCTCAAATTGGCAGTGACATACACGCACACACCTCCACCCCTAGTAATTCTGTCGACACGGTAAAGCTGATATCCAGGGACACTCAGCAATGCATCAGGATATTCCAAGGACAACCACGTTTCCGAGATACTCAAAACATGATACTGCTTATGCAGAAGTAGATCCTTCACGTCTGCAAATGAAGGGACTAGTGATCGTATGTTCACGTGACCAACACAGAAATTGTGCGCCCCGGAGGCATTCCGTAGCTGCTATTGGAACACCTGAGCTTTCAGCTCTTCGAGTTTCAGTTTGTAGGTAAAACACCGATAGTCCCAAGCAGCATGATCTGTAGTAAATTTGTTGTTGGACTTTAGGTTAGATTTTACACAGTTGGTGCACTTCAGCAAAGTTTCCTGACAGTTTTTTACCACGTGATTTTGTGCGCATCTTGGACAAACTACTTCATTTTCACACTTACTTGCCAGATGGTGATATCCACAGCATTTAAAACATCTCCTAATTTCCAGTCCATCAAACACCCTGCAGTAGTCGTAGCCAACGAACACATAGCCAGTCTGCATAATATTCTTGTAACCCACTGGTCCCACTTGGATTACGCTTTGAAATGTATTCGGTTTATTTTTTACAGGCTTAGTGTTTAATACTTTAAGATCATTTTCTTGATGAAGGAGAGGCTGATTTTGTTGTTTGAGCAGTTTTAGCAACATTTCATCATCATGCCTTTCAGATATTCCAGATATTCTAACTCGATGGTGAAGGTTACCCAAGGCATTAACATCATACTTTTCAGGCAGTTTTTCAGCAATAATTTTTTTGAATTTTTCAGCTTCTTCTCTGGACGGGCAGTTAAGAACCATTCCTCCCTTACTGGTGCCTTTTATACATTGAATAGCAATATTTTGTTCACTGGGGTTTACATTCAGTAACAAATCACTTTTGGTAGCCGTGACACTTTGAGAGAGGTTTCTTGGTTTAACCACCAATGCGTTTCTGCTCTTAACGGCGCCAGCAAACGACTGCGGCTCGTTACGATCCAATTTTGCCTTCTCCGCTCTGTTTCCGATATCATCCAATTTGGGTTGAATTTTCTCAACCACATCATATTGAGTTTTAATCAGTTGCTGCACTTGACTACTCAATTGCTTCATTTCCTCCATGAATGTGTCGAATTTGGCGCTGCTTTGATCAATAATTGCCGCAAAACAAATGCTTTGAATTTCCTCAATTATCTCCTTTTTCATTTTGTCCCATGGTATTACTACATCTGGGCTAGGTTCCCTGATTCTATTGCGACAGGCATCACAATAAAAGCAGAGGACACGCAACTTTTTCAATTCCATACATCGCACCTCAGATGCACTGAGTTTAGCGCAAAGGGAACAATATTTATCTCCACATCGTTCGCAAGGCCACAACGACACCTTACAATCGTCTGTTTTACATACTTTACAGTTAGTCATACCGATTTAATATTGTAGTCGCACCATAAGCAGGGAAGATTATGAGAAAAGATTAAAGAATGAACAAATAAAGTCCGGACCTGCTTATTCAAAACAAGCCATTGTTACTCTTATCTCTAAACTAGCCGTTCATCGTTCCCGCAAAAAAAGAATGTTTACAATATACGTTCCGGAGATAAGGTTGTTTATTATACTTAATAGGCGATTATTCAATAATCTGAGACCGCACAGTTTTACGAAATAGCACGTTAAAACCGGCGAATTTTTCTCTGGCCGACAGTATATAATACACCGCACACCCACACCTGTAACACAACAAAAAACGCAATTGATCGTACAACCGAAAAGCACCTGCGTTGCCTTTTATCACGTACGTACGTATAAACTTTAAGATCCTTAATATGCCATTTCCCAGCTTTAGTACCATTAATATTTTTTAGTTCATACACTAATTTCGAGACTTTTTTATGTACTCTACAAAGAATATATTTTGGAGCCAACTTTGCACTAAATTGATTTGGTGCACTAGATAAAACATGATTTCTTCGCTAAACATAATCACCAACATTGAAAGAAAAATCTCGTTTGCGAAGATTATAGGCCTGAGAATTCCTCTGGTATGCTGAATGCAGTCGTTTCCTAACATCAACAAAAATATCCTTAAGACCCTGCAGATTTGCAGCATACGAATCCCTATCACCAGGAGTTATCTCTATATCCTGATTATTATGCTTATCAGCCTCCGAATAAAATTTGCCTGTTAAGGGTGGGTGTCTACCAAAAGCTAAAAAGGCTGGGGTAAAATGTGTGACTTCATGTTTAGAAGTATTAATAGCCTGCTGAATTTTTGATATTTCCTTGTCCCACTCATTGTGTTCATTAACATAACTCCTAATTGCAGTTCCTACTGTCCTATTATTTCGTTCAACAAAATTACATTGCGCTGAATAGAGTGCATTATACCTGATAGAAACTTCATATTTTTGACATAGATTCTTAAAGCTTTTACAAATAAATTGAGAACCATTGTCACATATAAGCACTTGTGGACATCTAAAAACCAAAAATATCTGATTTTCTAAAATATTCTCTATATGTGGAGACTTGGAACTACGCAAAGGATATAGGAATGTGTATTTGGAAAACCAATCTCCAATAACTAATAGCCATTTATTACCCTTTTCCGACCTAGGAAAAGGACCCATTAAGTCAACTGCAATACATTCAAAAGGAAGGTTTACATTTTTCTCTCTTCCCATGAGACCCATTCGAGCAGAATTTGAAGCCTTTTGTGCTCCACAACTTAAACAACATCTCACAAACTTCAAAACATCACGCCTCATCTTAGGCCAATAATAAAATTCTTGAACACGGTTCAAAGTCTTGTAGAAACCGAAATGACCTGATGTGGGTGGAGAATGACAATGCTCAATTACTTCTGAGGTCTGAGGAGATGGAACTAAAACTTTCCATTCGGGAAGATTAACATTCATAGGAAGATTGTTAGGCACAAATTTAAAAACAAAATCATCTTCCACCTTCCATTGTGGATATTTTTCTGGATTCTTCATAATTTTTTCTCTAAGATCATTATACCAAGGATCAATGCGGTCGATATCAACATTAAAAGGATTTAATACAGAAATGTTTGACATAGTCTCATCTGGATCAGCAGAATGAGCACGAGAAAGAGCATCTGCAATTACATTATCTACACCTTTTCTATGCACAAGTTCAAAATTATGTTGTCGAAGACGAACACCCCACCTAGCTAATTTTCCAGTTGGATTCTTAAGATTATTAAGCCAAAGAAGAGAATAGCAATCCGTTATAACTTTGAACTTAGGGGCACCTTCGATCCACATCCTAAATCGTTCAATACAAAATATTACACCTAGACGTTCTCTCTCAACAACTGAGTAATTTCTCTCTGTTCTAGACAACGACCTGCTAGCATATGCGACAACATGTTCTTTTCCATCAATTTCCTGAGTAAGACAACCTCCTAAACCGGTATTACTAGCATCAGACTGTATAATGAAAGGTTTCGAAAAATCTGGCTGTGACAAAATTGGGGCAGAAACTAATAGTTGCTTTATCGTGACAAAGGAAGACTCGGCAGCATCTGTCCATGCTATTGGCTGGGATTTTCTACGTCCTTTCAACAAATCATTAATTGGAGACACTAAACTAGAAAAATCCTTAATAAATCGTCTATACCAAGAGCATAAACCTATGAATCTTTTGACTTCGGTAGCTGTTTTCGGACGAGGATAATTCACCATTGCAGATACCTTTTCAGGATCTGTACGCAAACTATTTGTTCCTACTATATACCCAAGAAACTTTAAGGAAGTTTTAAAGAATTCACACTTTTCCATATTGACGGTAAGATTCGCTTCTTTCAGTTTATCCCTAACTTCGGATAAAAGCTTAACATGATGATCAAAATCAGGACTACAGACCAAAATATCATCTAAATAAGTAAAGATGAACGGTTCATACCGTGGACCAAAAATAGCGTCAACTAAACGTTGCTGTGTTTGGGCTGCATTGCATAAACCAAAAGGTACGACACATAATCTAAATGAACCACGTCCTACGATGCTAAATGTAGTTTTGTCTTTTGAGCTTTCATCCAATGGAATCTGCCAAAATGCTTTGCGCAAATCTATAGATGAAATATATTTTGCATCACGTAAGGAACTTAGAATTCTGTCTATATTCGGCAAGCAGTAACTATCGAACCTTGTTACACTATTTAGAGCGCGACCATCATATACTAGTCTGTATTCCCCGCTTGATTTCTTTACTAAAAAAACTGGTGAGGACCAAGGACTTTGGGAAGGTTCTATAACACCTAGCTGTAACATTTCATCCACCTCCCTATTCAAAATCTGAGACATATATGGAGACAAAGGGAAAGGTTTCTTGTGAAATGGTTTAGCATCACCTGTATCTATAGTTAAAGTTAATTTATTTGTCCTACCAAGGCGGTTCTTACTGTCAATTTTATCAAACAAAGCAATAGCCCTTTCAGCCTGAATCTTTTCGAAACTCGAGAGATCATCCAGAGAGCATAAGGGGTTAAAAATAAAATCCGAAAAACTATCAACAGTTTTAACTCCAGAATTAATTAATCTACTTTGAACTTGCCATGAACTATCCTTAAAATTTACAGAAATCCTAAACTGTTTAGCAAAGTCGCATCCAAAAATAAAAATTTGCGGAAGAGAAGGAACTACTAAAGCGGTAACAACCTGACAAATATCACCAATTACTATGGGTAGGTCAACTAACCCTTCAACAGCCTTATCGGTTCCATCTGCAGTACTAATATTCTTTAAAGTGGCCGGACACACCTTTAAGTCGAAACGTCTCAAAATATCTAATCCTTTATTACCTACCACGGAAGCTGTAGCTCCTGAATCAAACAAAACAATAATCTCCTGATCAAATAACTTAACCGAAACATAAGGACGATTATCTAAAGGCTTTTTAACTAAAAGTGGAGACAACTCTTTTTTCGAAATTTTTTTTATAAAAATCAGAAATGAATTTGAGCCAATTATCCCATTCAAGTTTATTAAAACAAGAATTACCCGAATGTGAGGACTTATTTCTGGGTTTAGTGCAACGGCCTCGCCTATGCACACCCCTTACTCGTTTTTTGAACATTTTGGGCAAGCATCAACTCTAACATTTTTCAAGCCACATTTAAAACAAAATACTTTACGCTTTAACATACAGTAGTTATATAAATGATTAGGTAAACCGCAATTCCAACAAACAACTTTACTTTGCACTGTAACATCTATGTTACCTTCAGAAGAGGAATCCTTATTATCTTTATTATGATTCTTTACATTATCATTATTATGATTAAATTTCCGTTCAAGTTCCTTATTTTTAAAACTAGATTTATTTTTATTTGAAAACTTGCTAAAATATTTAGTTTTATTTTTATCAAATCTACTATTTGTATTAGTCTGGACATCATTATGCTTATCGCTATCCCTAGAGTTACCAGAATGATTTCCTGAGGACTGACTAGAATCCAAATGATTAATTTCATGAACAGGATTACTTTTATTTCTCAAATAGAAAGCTTCTTCCAATTTTCTACAAAGTTGAGATAATTCCTCTACCGTTTTAACATCAACCAAAGCTAACTGCGTTATATAATCTGGTAATAAATTTCTTCTAATATGTTTAATTTTTGTTACTTCGGCAGGTGAATTTGATAAACGAGAAAATAAAATCTGAATATGAGCTATAAATACGGCGACCGTCTCATTACGCTTTTGTTTTCTATGTTTGATTTGATCCCAAAGATCATCTTCTATATCTGAATGAAAAAAATCTTTCTTTAAACGAACAACTAAAGATTGCCAAGAATCTATTGAACTTTTAATACTTTTAAACCAAATAAAGGCGTCACCTATAAAGAGTTCAGCTGCTGAATTAAATAAATCTTCATCTTTAACTTTCCGAGCTTGAGCTAATTCTGAAATACGTTCCAAAAAGTTATATAAATTTTTAGCATCGCCATTAAATTTAACTTGCCAATTCCCTATGGGCTGTATATTCCCTGAACAATTAACAATTGGAGCTGCTACATGAATTATAGGTTGTTGAAAATTAGAACTAGTTGAAGCAGATGGTTGATTTAAATCATTACTTATCTTATCAAATAAATCTGCTTCTAATGTGAGGCAGGTTGCAAGAGATTCTTTTTTGTACTCGTCAGCTTCATCATTGTTATGCGGTACTGGTAACCTATGTATTCGATTAGATACATGAACTAAACGAGACTTCATTCGTAAAAACACAGAATCTTGTGAGGTACCCTCAAAGTCAGCAATTATATTAGAAATTGAGTTTAGAGATCTATCTATTTCAACTTTTTCAGAATCAAAATCTAGTAATCGAACTAATGCTTCAGATATCTGTGATTTCTTTGATTCACGTTCTTTATATAATAAAGCATTCAACATTTTCCTCTTATCTGCTACTACACGTTGAGTTACTATCGCTCTAATTTTTAGTTCATAATCTAGCTCATAATCCAAAAGATGATTAATTCGAAAGACTTCCTCCATTATGATATTTAAAAAAAATAAGTGTTCACAAACAGTTCAAAACTTTATCAAAAATCGAAATATAAATCAATATGTTGGCTCAAAATTCGTTACACAAGAATAAGACACTGTAATTTAACAAACTTCAAAGTTCTGCAGGACCCTGTATACTGTAATACATCAAATTTCAAATTGGTATGCAAAAATCAGAGAATAAAATAAAAATGTACCATAAGTTAACCAAAGTGTGTAAGTTCAATCTAAATATCTAAATACCTAAGTAGTCAATATTATGCAAGGGAAATTTATTGAGCCACCTCTCCAAATATAAAATAAAAATACGAAACAATGTGAAGTGTACTCGAGCCAGCACGTTGAGGCGTCACTTCTCTATGGCAACTTTTCCTGAGTCCTTTTAGAAAACCTACCTATAGATGCGAACGGCAGCCAGTAATGTAGTGGAGAGCTAGGTTCGTGGATCCTCGGTACACTTTAATAAAGATATTTGGGCACCACTTAGTTAACTTTGACTCAACTAAGAAAAATCCATAAAGTTGTTAAATGCTGAAAAGTAAATCTTGGAGGAGCTTTTCAATAAGGCATAATATTTCCCCAAAATAAATACTTTATTCTTTCCTTACTAATGAGGAGATACCTTGATATAAAATAACAATGATATAGTACAATTACAATCACATGTATAAACAATAAAGGAATAGAAATGAAACTCACATAATATTGACTATTATCAACAACGGTGTCCAAATATAAACTGTTAGGCAAATATTCCGCATACCCAATAATAGGTCACTAGAATGATAGCAAATAGCGCAGGGTTTAAAATTCATGAATTTTATTCTGCCGCAATAATATAAAATAAAATACCTGTATAATCACTCAATCTGTAGATAATTTAAATTTGCCGAGACAGCTGTACAAATAAAATGGTAGGACTTACAACTTATGAAGTAGGCATTCTCAATCTTACAATATTCTTCAACTAAATACCAGTATAAGTATATGTACGGTCCATGCAACTCCAAATCACTTCAAATCAGAAACTGACTTCTCCAAATTTGGTACGCCACATCCAGCCAATGATAACAACAAGGGCATAACATGCAAATGGTGGTTTAACAAATCTAAGACACGCAAGTAATCCAAAAAAACACGCTGGATAGGATATCGCAGTTAGGCAAGGCAATATACGTGTGCCAGAGCGGTACCCGTGGAGAGAACCCTAAAAACAATTGTTTGTCTAAGCAAAAAGTAAATATCTTACACTGAAATGATTACTCATAACCTAACTAGTTTTTCATCTTACCTATAGAACTATCTATAGGGCATATAGCCTGGTAATAGCCAGTCGAACAAAACCAACAGTGTCCATTCTAGAGATTTCTCCAAAAACAATAATCGACGATTCCAATGATCAGCAACATGGGAGCAACATCAATACATAAATTCTTCTAGAACAATTGGAAAATGCAATTAATTCCACTGAAAAACTACATGAAAAAATTTGTGACTTACCACGTGGAGGTCGGATTCCAATAACTCAACAAAAACTAATATAGGTAACCTCCATGGCCCTGGTTCGAGTCAAAAACTTAAACGTAGCAAAAATATCATAAAATAATGACCCCAATTATTAGAACCAGTCCATGAGGATTTACACCTCGGCCTCGACGAAGCCACAACGGGATTTCGACCCGTCACCCAGACGACACGGCGCCAAAAGAAAGAAACTGGAACCAATTTCACACTTTGAACCCTAAACGTTGCTGCCAACCTAAGTTAGTTGAAATAGCGAGTCCGAGCGCATCCACGTCACTGCTCTAGACCATATTCGCCAAGCATCAAGTAAATACACCTTAAAAAGAATCGTTATTTAAGAACATCGATTCTAGAACATGTCTAATTTTGACTGTCAAAAAACATATGGTGTGCCTGTGTCTACTGATAGACCGATAGGAGGTGAATGACATTTTGACACAAGAAATGTAAACACGAAATCTCTTCGAAAGATAAATAAAACAAAAGGAAACAATAAACCTAAACACAATTAGATATACGAATTATAAGACTTATATGATCTCCAAATCCTTTGAGGTATGTACTGCTAGAAATTTATCCAAAATAATACATACTCTAGGTTACATCTGTATCGAACAAATTGTTAAGTTTTTATTAACTTTTAGATCAAACAAAGGCTTGTGAGCACTTTCCCGAGTAATAAAGAGAGCTCAAGTATTTAAATCCATAGCCTGACAAATTGATGAACAATCAGAACCTAGAAAGGAAGTCTCCGAGGCCTAGTCGAGTACCTTCGACTCTGCAAGGGACAAAAATTAGCCTTGTTGTTGCAGTCATCTCATGCATGTGTAGTACATCATAAATGTAAATATAGAAAGTAAATTCAATACCTTTCAAGACAAAATAAGGTAATGTACATTATACCTATATCGAATAATCCAAACTAAATTGTGTTTGTAAATAAAAATAAATCAAGCAAAACAGTAGCATTTGTTCATGCCAAAATTTGAAAATGCTACAGTTATAAGCGGCTTCCACGTGGTTAAGTCAGCCATTTTCGTCGTAGGTTTTTTTGGTGTACTGAATAGAGTGCCCTCCCAGTAAGAGGGCCGTATCCCGGGGGCAGAAATCCTGACGAGGAGTTAGGAGTCTCTACGCCTGTGAGAACGTAGTTAGTGGGTTTACCTACCTGCTGTATTTCGGGCCTAGTCCTTCCGGAGTGTCCGGATTGTCATTGGGATAGGACATTTGCAGATACGGAGATCAGTTAAGTGCTAGAATAGTGTAGACTTAACTATTTTTGTGTTCTTCCCTGGTGTTGGGGAAATATCTCGTTTTGCGCACCATTGTTTTATCTCCTTTTCTTTTCTTTTTTCTTTTAATCAGTTTAGAGTCCCCCCCCCCCTTTGTGATCACAAAGTAATAGTTGCGTACTGCGGTTTTTTTATTGGATTGTTCAGCCATTGTGGGTTCGAACCATCCTCTTCCGCTGATTTGGTAATTTAATTTTTTTTTGGAGCGCTGTTACCTTAACTGTTATATGTTTTTTTCCTTCGTGGCTCGTTTGGAGCTTCTTATTGAATAAAGTGATAGTATTGTTTCCGCAGTGTTTCATTTGGCTAAACAATAGTTGCGCGTGTAGACTTTTTTCTATTTAGTGAAATTTCATTTAGCTAATATTACCGCCGTTGTATCAAGAACTGAGGTCTTGTAGCAAGTTCCGGGAACAACGCGGGGATTTCCAATTCGGTCCGTTACAAATTCGGTGGCGCCCAAAGAACCTCTCTCCGGAACTGCGGGTAAATTGCGCGCACACCAAACAACTTGCCACAGGACTTTCGTTTTGATCCCGCCCAGTGCCAATTCAAGTGTACGAGATCTGGTCGGATTCGGTAGGTGGTTACTGCTAATATTCTTGGTGGAGCTCGTCATAGCTCCATAAGCATTTAACATCGTGTAATTTAAGTCATAATTTTTCAAAAAATAACAATTTCTTTTATTAAAGAAAAGTGCGTGGCACCGGATCGATTTACGGTGATATATATGTCCTATTGTCCACAACTGATCGAACGTAAAGTAGCAATTTCAAAATAAGGTAAGGTTAGTTATTTAGATAAACCAATAATCAAAAGGTCAACGGCATAGGATCAGGCAGGCGAGGGGATGTCACCTGATTATTTTCCCATGAGAATACTATTATGGACAGAGACAAAGATAGTGTTAGATTTCCATGCGACCCGGCTAGCGACCGGCGCTGTGTTGATTCCGGATCAACCAGTGTGGAATTAGCTACCGGGCACGGAGATGTGAGCAACCAGGCATCGCGTGCGAAATGTGCTACTGGAAGACAGGACATCCTTCAACGACGGAAACCCAGCAACATAGGCACATGAAATGTTCAAGGCTTACTACAAGCTGGAAAGCTACACATACTAGAAAGAGAACTAGAAAGACTCAACGTGCAAATCTGTGGAATTTCGGAAACTCATTGGAGGGACAAGGGACATTTTGAAACATCAAATAGTACCATATATATATACGGAACAGAAAAAACGGGACACAATGGGGTTGCCTTCATCGTTAATAAGAAAATCAGTAAGTGGGTAAAATCTTACGAGGCAGTGAATGACAGAATACTAGTTTTGAACTGCCACTCCAAACCAAATAACTGTCATATACTACCAGTATATATGCCAACGACCGAAGCTACGGAAGACGAAGTGGAAGAGATATACGGCAATATAGAAGATATAATAGCAAAAACACCAAAGAAAAATATACTGATAGTGATGGGGGATATCAATGCTAAGGTAGGTAGGACAGATCTCGATAACCATTTACGCAACTTCATTGGCAAATACGGACTAGGTACCAGAAATGAACAAGCAAAACGTCTGATCCGTTTTGCAGTCGACAATATCCTGGCTATAGCAAACACCTTCTTCAAGCACCACCCACGAAGATTATCGACATGGACAAGTCCCGACGGAAAGCACAAAAACCAAATCGATTATTTCCTAATCAAAACTAGATCGTAAGAAACGCGAAGGCGAGAACAGGTGCTTTGAGCGGATCAGACCATAAACTATTATTGGCCTCAATATCCCTCAAACTACGAACACCTAAAACATCAGAAAACAAAAATTCTAAATTAGAAACACAGAAACTTTTCAAGAACATTTAAGAACAACCCAAAGGCCTGACACCTCTACAGACCCCCACACTCTATGGATGTCCACGAAGAACTGGATAAAAGCTACAGTAAAATCTTGCACATCCGATAACATACCAATTTAGAAAAATCACTGAATATCCAATGACAAATAAAATTGATAGACGAAAGAAGACAAATTAAGAACTCAAACATGCAAGAGGAAGAAAAAAGACAAGAGTAATTAAACATCTTAACAATCGAATCAAACAGGAATGTAGACGAGACAAAAACAACAATTTAAGAAATATATGCACGGAACTACAACACCACGCCCAGCACGGAGAGTCTCGCGATCTGTATGATAAGGTACGATATCTAGCTAGAGAATTTAAACCACGAACACAAATTATAAAGGACAAAAACGGAAAGATTATAGTAGATCCAATTATAATAGCTAAGTATGGAGACAACACCGCAAAGATTTATATAAGTCAGTTAGCCCGACAATATCCGAAGAGCAAGCAACACCACAAGAAAGAGAACCCGGGATTTTCAAATCAGAAGTTGAAAACGATATAACAACACTCAAAAACAAGAAGGCAACTGGGACAGATGGCATCACAGCTGAAATACTTAAAGACATGGGACACTATGGAACAGATGTAATGCACGCGTTATGCTCTAAAATATGAGAAACGGGTGAATGGCCAATGGAATGGTGCAAATCTATATTCATCCCCATCCATAAAAAAGGTTCACCGACGGAATGTAATAACTACAGAACAGTAACTTTCATTCCACAAGCAAGCAAAGTATTACTCCACATCATTAATGAACGTTTGAAAACATTTCTACTTCCACAAATATCGGATGAACAGAGAGGGTTCATACCAGGTAAGGGTACACGAGAGCAGCTACTTAATGCCCGACAGCTCATTGAAAAAGCGAGGGAACACAACTTAAAATTATATTTGTATTTCGTAGACTATACGAACGCGTTCGACTCTGTGAACTGGTCACTTCTGTGGAGAGTGATGGATGGAATGGGTGTCCCCAAATATATGATATTTTTAATTAAGAGACTTTACCAACACAATAACGCGAAGGTCAGAATAAGACAAACAGTTTCGACAGTTTTTAACATAGAGGCCGGTGTCAGACAGGAATGCATACCCTTGCCCCTCCTTTACAACACATATAGCGAATACATCATGAGAAAGGTCTTTGACGATTGAGAAGGTGGAATCTCAATTGGAGGAAGAAAAATAAGTAACCTGAGGTATGCGGACGACACCTTGATTATTGCTAAAGACGAAGAACAACTAATAAATATAATGAACAAATTAGAGAACTATAGTAGAGAATATGGTTTAAAGGTCAACAAACCAAAAACCAAAGTAATGATCATCGATCGATCCAATGACACATCCAATATCAAAAACGTGCAGCATATGATGTAGTGGACAAGTTTGTATACCTGGGATCATTGATAACGCAGATGGAGGCTGTCCAGAGTAAATAAAGAGAAGATTGGCAATGGTCAGATCAGCAACAACTAAACTCACAAAAATATGGAGAGATCAAACCATTGAAAAAACAGTGAAAGTAATGTTGACCAATTCCCTAATCTTCACAATTGCTGTCTACTCCGCTGACACATGGACACTAAAGAAGACAGATCAAAAAATAATTGAAGCCTTCCAATTATGGGTGTACAGACGAATCCTAAGAGTGTCATGGGTGGAACACAGAACAAACGCATCTGCCCTACAAGAACTAAAAATCAAAAAGCGTCTACTAAACCAAATCAATAGAGCATATCTCAGCTACTTTTGCCACATAGCTAGAAGAACAGGTGAGATGGAAAACCTCGTGGTTGCGGGAAAAAACCTAGAGGACGGTCTCCAATGAGGTGGACCGACAGATTAAGAGAAATGACCGGACACTCAATGCACGAGGCAATACATCTAGCACAAGATAGAAACGCATGGAAACAACAAATTCAAACACATACCTAAAATAGTGTCACTACACCCTATAGAGGGTAAAAGGACTGAGAAGAAGAAGTTATTCCAAAATGACACATCTCGGGAGTTTGTTTTCATGGTTTCAAATTTAAAACCCACGCAAAATACACGCAGAAAAGTTTAAATCATCAAATGAACGTCGCTGGAGATAGGCCCTCCATCAGTTTCATATGTATGTACTTCCGGTTTAAATAGAAATATGGACTTAGTTCTCTTATAGGACATCGATATCAGTAAAATGTGGCAAACTCATTTGGAACAGCGGCGGTTGAGGAGCGAAGAGGGGAAAAATGGCCTGCAGCCAATCGCCTTGATGCACTTTGTCACGAGGACAAGGGGAACTTGACGCACCTGTTGCTGGATGTATCGGGCAAATAGATATAAATGTCGCAAATTTATTTAAATTGATAATGTGTAAAATAGATTATGAATTAAAGTTGAAGTAATAGTAAAGCTCCAGTTTGGATATTACTTTTAATTTTCAATGATTAATGAGTATATTAAATTACGTGTTTATCTAAATAATAGGTATAAATATTAATTCTCAAAAAATATTAAAGTTACTCGACAACATCGCCAATTTTTTGTCCGCATTCTTTCCGCTGTTCCAGTTATACTTGTCACACTTTAAGTGCTTGCTGTTTTATGGAAAAAATTTCAAATCTTAATTTTTGGCACTTAGACTCACTAGCATTTCTACCATTCAATTGTCAAGTTGAATACTCGTTTTTGTTGCGGCTAGGTTGTGCAATTAATTTAAATAGGAGTCTTAGACCATTGTTTCTGAAATCGACAGGAAGTGTTGCTGTGCTGGACAAGTGTGGCCAAATCCAAGTTTTGACGGGTCCATCATTAAGTAGTGTTGGTAAAAATGCCAGGCAAAAAACTGAATATCTAACGGCTTCGATTCTAGAATCGCTCATGTTGTCAAGTCTTGGTAAGTGCTCAAATGCAGCAGTCAGTGTGATTGTGATCGAAAATTTCTTAGAGCCCTTTTGAACAGATCTACCATCCAACTTGTACTTTGGAGTTTTGGCCTATACCTTGCCTTGTCTTTTTTTTTTTTGGTTTAATTGTCTGTTAGTGTGCCTAAACTCTATCCCTAATTGGGATCCGACATTGTACTGTATTGTACTGGAGGTGAACGACGTTCGATCGGTTTTTTTTATGGTAGTGGCACACACACTAAAGGGAGATCCTATGGCGCTCGACGAGCGGTTTGTGTGCGAAGATGTTGATTGACACGGTTTTTGAATAATTGCAGGTTGTAATTAGGGGAAAGCAGATGTCCTGAGAGTGGGTTCCAGAGTGATGCAGTGAGCCAAACAAAGGAGTTCTTCTAAAATGTATTATTGATGGTATTGAAGATTGCGTTAGTTGGATTGTAGCGAAATTTAGTTGGACGTCAATTTGTAGCGATATTGTTATTAATTAATTAAGTATGGCATTTTGTGCCATTAAAATAATGAAATACTAGTTGTTCAAACGCATAAGACTCGTTTTTATTTTTCTTAGGGTATAGGTCGTCGTTTTTTTACTAGCAGTGTTTTGCTTTGTGGGCGCCACAGTTCCTAGAGACAATGCGAACTGAATATATATACTTAAATATAAATAAATATAAAGATAAAAATATCAGAAATTTGCTCTTATAATTCGCAATGTCTCACAGACCTCTACCTTATAAATTAAAGAAGTAATTTTCAAAACAACAATATATTAATTATACAATTAAATTACAAATACGATTGATGAAATTTGAAATGGAGTTAATCTATATAATCAAATGACAAAATATAATTGATGAAGTTGTTTATGAATAAATTGACTTAGTAATGAGAATTAAAACTAATATGAAAGACTTAAAAAGTTAATTGTGACAGATAAAAAAAAATGAATGAAGCGTTATAATTGGTCTTTTCAATATGTTTATCTTCTGATTGGCTAATATTTAGCTTGTCCAATTATTCTGTAACCATGCGATCGTATTGGGACCTCTACTGGAACCGCTTCTGCCTGTTCCCAAGTTATCTCTTGGTTTTATCGAGGACTTATTTGGTTCACGAAATATTGATTCTCTCAGAACACTTTGTACAGCAAGTGTACGAACATCTGCTACTTGCCAAGCACGATGTATTTTTCAGCCAATTCGGGGGTGTTGAGTACATGCAAGAGGAAATAAACCAGTCTTAGATCAATGTATATCGCTAATTAAATAATATTCAGGGAAATATCATATCATAAATATCATTGCAGGAATATATAGAATTTACTTGAGAATTAATCCAAATAATGATGTTTAATTTGAATGAAAATACGTAAAAAATGTGCGTGACCACTGAACAATAAAATAATTACGTTCTCCTTAAATTTGGACTAAGCCTCTTTCAAACTACATAAATTCGATTAATGAGAGACGCAAATATTCACCAATGAATCGGTATTATTGCCCAAACGACAATCACGGTCACGACAATAAATAAAAATTATTGAAGATATAAGCTAATTATAAATGGAATATAACAATGCTAAATTCTTGCTTTAGTCGAATAAGACTAAACCACAGTAGGAATATAATAATATGGCCATGATGGTGCTTCCAGGATCAAAATATTCCCGAGGTAAACTCCCCGGCCATTTGGATCTCCGGGCGCTGGGTGGCCCTGGGAGCCCTTCATTCCGCATTTCACAGACAGCACAGATACCCAACCAATTTAGAATTGATTTCTGCAACATAAGAGGCTTAAATACAAACATAAATTCGGTACACCAACATCTACAAGCAAATAGACCACACATACTAGCCCTTAGAGAAACACAAGTATGTTCTACAACAACAGCAGTGAACTACCCCTATCCTGGTTAGGACTTGCATACCCGATTTAGACATAAGTTCGGAGTATGCCTTTTTGTCCGAAGCGACCTTTCATGTCACCGCGAGGAAACACTCGAAACGAATAACCTTGACGTCATGTGGCTCAAGTTCACCGCCAAGGGATTAACTAAGTTTATATGTTGTCTCTATCGCCCTCCGAGCGATAGAGCCTACCAAAGCTTTTTCTCAACACTAACTACCACTTTTGACTCAATACAGGTCACCCCAGTTCAGAAGTAATCGTTCTGGGAGACTTCAATGCCCACAATACCATTTGGCTCAAACATCACAACAAGACCGACAACGAAGGTAGAGAAGCTGAAGCATTTGCCATCAGCTGCGGGCTTACTCAACTTGTAGACGAATCAACTCGAATCTCAGAGAGGGGCGAATTCGCCGCCCTCCTGGATCTTTTTCTGACCACCAATCCTGACCAGTACAAGGTTACAGTTGGTCCGCCATTAGGTACTTCCGACCACCAACTTATTACAACGGTTTGTGAATTGCCACCCATACAGAAGGATCCACTATTGCCTCGCAAAATCTGGCATTACAATTCTGCAAACTGGGACGATCTAAGGCAGTTCTACCTAGATTTTCCTTGGCTCGACGTCTGCTTTGCCACTGACGACCCGTCAGACTGCTGCGAAGAGATCATGCAAGTAATCTCCTCAGGAATGGAAGCATACATCCCAAATTCCATCAAGTTACCATCAAAAGGAAAGCCCAGGTTCGACAAAAGATGCGAAAGAGCTGTAGGAAGGAAACAGCAAGCCTATAAGTACTGGCAGCAAAATCGAAGCGAGAAACGAGTGCAAGCATGTGATCGACGAAACTAAGAACAAACACAATCAAAGGATCAGGAATAAACTTTTGCAATGCCCCAGTTGTTCCAGGAATTTCTGGTAGGTAGCAAAGGCAGTAAGTAACAACTTTACAAAAACGTCTCTCCCACCTTTGACGGACGAACGTGGCATCACGGCGACTACAGTCAGGGAAAAAGCAAACATGCTCGCAAAAATGTTTTCATCGCACTCTACCTTAGACGTGCCCCAATGCAAGACTCTCCCCACTATACCGAACATCAACACTACCATGGCAGAAGTCAAGTTTTCTCACCGTGATATTCGCAAAATCCTTAAAGAACTAGATACGCAAAAGGCATCAGGACCGGACGGAATACCTGTCATCGTGCTAAAGAACTGCGCCAACGAACTAACACCCGTTTTTTCCAGGCTTTTTTCTCTTTCTTACAGAAAAGGGATTTACCCTTCCTCTTGGAAAGTCGCTCGAGTGCAACCTGTTCCAAAAAAAGGCAAGAAAACCACGCTCTCAAACTATCGCCCAATTGCCTTGCTGCCAATAATCTCCAAAGTCGTGGAACGTGTAGTCAATCAGCAACTACTCAAGTACCTCAAGAACAACAAAATAATCAGCGATAACCAATACGGCTTTCGCAAAGAGAGATCGACAGGAGATATATTGGCCTAAGTCACTCATATATGGAGTAGGGCAATTGAAAACTACGGAGAGTCTCGAGCGATTGCGTTGGATATTTCAAAGGCATTCGACAGAGTTTGGCATAACGGACTGCTCAACAAACTCTGTCCTTGGGACTGCCCGCCTCTCTCTGCAGCTGGCTGGCCAGTTTCCTCAAGAACCGATCCCTACACGTTGCAGTCGATGGACACATCTCGGACACATACATCATCAACGCGGGCGTGCCTCAGGGCGCAATACTTTCACCAACTCTGTTCCTCATCTATATTAATGACCTGCTGATCGAAACGAATAATCCTGTTTACAGTTTTGCAGATGATAGTACCTTTGTCTCCCACTTTAGATCAGAAAAACCCTTACCAGCGACTGACACTCATCACCACAGACAGGAGCAGATTACAGCAATTAATCAAGACCTGGAGAAAGTTCAAACTTGGGGCGACCGAAATTTGGTCCAGTTCAATGCAGCAAAGACCCAAGCAGCAACGTTTACTAAGAGGGCCAATACAGCGGGCCCTGACATCATTATGGCAGGATCGACCATTCTTTCATCCTCGTCAATCGGGCTGCTGGGTGTCTAGGTGAACAGCAATATGTCATGGCATGATCATGTTGCTAACATCGCAAAATCAGCCTCCTTGAAGCTTGGTGCGTTATTTCACAACAAAAAACTCTATACACCGCAGCAGTTGCTCTTGCTGTACAAAGCGCAAATAAGACCGTGCTTAGAATATTGCTCACATATCTGGGGTGCCGCACCAAAGCTGCTGGATTCCATTCAGAAGAGGGCTGTGCGTCTCGTCGGCGATCCGGAGTTGACCCGGGATCTGGATAGTCTGGAACATCGCAGACATGTGGCCGAGATGTCTCTGTTTTACAGATACTTTCACGGCAGATGTTTCTAGGATTTGGCCCGCATAATCCCGCCCCTGGCAACTCCTGTCAGACAGTCCCGACAGACGGCAGGAGCGCACCAGTTCGTCGTACAACTAGAAACACCTAGAACATCGCTTTACCAATCAACCAACATCTTCGCACACACACCGCTCGTCGAGCGCCATAGGATCTCCCTTTAGTGTGTGTGCCACTGCCATAAAAAAAAATCAAGTTTTGCAACAGTAATTTAAATTCCTCTAATAAACAGTACGAAGGTGTATTTTATACTTTTCTACTTCCGCCTTGAAACCAATCATTGAGCTATGAGAGGGAAGTAATTCATTAAATTCGCTCGATTGCGTAAGAGATTTTTCAAAACGGAACGTAGCTAGATGTTTCGGGTCGACTGAACTTATAGAGGTATTGTGAGCCTGAATATTGCTGGAAGATAATAGGGTATCTGAGAGGGACTACATCCGGTCGTCAGATTATGAAAAAAATCCAGGTTTGTTTTACATCCTTCACTGATGATTTTTAATGATCCATGTTTATTTTTAACTGCCTCTATTACTTTGACAAGTTTGCGTTTCAGATCAGCACTTTCACTCATATTTTAGCGAAATATTGTTTTTTCTCTTCTCTTTTACAAAATATGTAAGGTCTATCCGAAATTAATAAAATCAGTGATAGTACACTAACAGAAATAATTATATGTTATGTCTAGATAAACCATGAATAATAATGATTCAATTGTGCATTAATTTTATACATAAATTATTTCGTTACATATTCTAAAATAATATAGAAAAGTATGTTCTTTTAGTGTAAAATGATATTGTGATTTAATGAATAATTTTATTGTAACTTGAAACACCCCTTTCATTATTCTGCACAATTATGAATATTTTCCAGATACACATATTGGCGCCTTTCTTACTGCACAATATTGCTGATATTTGTCATAAATATCTTTAGGATAGTCATGCATAGTTTCTATATATTTTTGTACGCAATTGTTGTTAACATAGCTTTTCACGATTTTAAATATGGCTCATAAATCACATGTACATTTAGGTAGACCAGGGCTCACGTTTTCCTTAAAATTAGTTACGGCCACTCAAAAAATCAAATTCAAACAAGTTTATTTGTCTTTTAATAATACATACAATGAAAAACAGTATGAACTTACATTTAGACAAAAATAACTACACCGCGACTATAAACAGCCAATAACAGCATGCACACAACAAGTTGTACACAAGTATGGTACAGCCATATTAACTTATGATACATAAAATGTAACTAATTATAGCTTAATAAAGACAAAAGACGAGTCCGGTAGTGCACGGAATCAACCAGGAGCGCGGGGCGGAGAGGAATTAGAATAAATGAAACAATATTAATCTGCATCTACGTTCACGTTCACGAGTATAAGCCAGTGTCCGATAACCTCCGAAAATTACATCGAAATTCGATGTAATGAGCTACTAAAAATTGCAAAAAATAAATAAATAAATTATTATAACCCGAATATTGAAATGATCAGATTCTACTCAGTTACACCCTGATGTTTCAAAAGATGCTTTTTAATAAATGAAGAAAATCGCCCAGGGGAAAAAACGTTAAAATAAATAACACTTTTAGTGAAACACAATATATAAATACGGGAGTACCCCAGAACACTGTGATGGGACTCATTCTCTTCCTGATGTACATAAATAATATCGCATTGTGTCATACGCCGATGACACCGCACTACTGTTTTCTGGGGATTCCTGGGATGAAGTTTATCAGCGGACGGAAGTGGGTCTCAGTATGGTGCATGGTTGGTTGATTCTAGTCTATTGGTTCTTAGTCCTAATAAAACCGTATTTATGACTTTTAGTGCTTCTTCAGCTTATCAGCCAATAAAAACCAATTTAAAAGTCCATAATAATTACAAGATCAATCGACTTACCTGTAAGGAAGATCGATCGGAATTATCCGAGCATCTCCGCCGTCCCTCATTACACTTTGTAGTATACAACTTTTTCCCAATCGATACAATTTTTAAAGAAGTTATCTAAAAACATGGTGATTCAGCCGACCCTGGCTAGCCGCTTGAGCTCATCGCCTTGATGCGTCATTACAATTTTGGTTCGTGAGATTTTTTATTACATTGCATTTGGGGTGATAGGGAGAAGGTAAAGACTAGGTGGGTTTGTGATGAGGGAAGGCGGAGATGCTCCGATAATTCCGATCGATCTTCCTTACAGGTAAGTCGATTGATCTTCTAATTATCCCTCGTATCTCCGTCGTCCCTCATTACACTTTGTAGATGTTTAAAGTATTTGCGATGTAATCGACATTAACTGAAAATTGCGATTTTTCTGTAGTCCTAGATTTGTAAGGCCCTTTTTACAAACTAAAATTCAAATTTATAACCATTAGATTTAATAACACACATATGAAGGTACTGATATTAACCTTTAACTTATTTTTAATCTATACCAATATTCTTATGTAATATGATAACAAGTTGGTAAGTAAGTTATAATTATAAGATTGATCGACTTACCTGTAAGGATGATCAATCTTGATTATTCGAGCATCGAAGTTCTTCTGAGATGTAATAAGGTAGGACTCATATTTTAGTGAATCATGCACTGTGTTAAAAGTAAACAAGCTTTTTTGATCCCCTGTCGAACGCCTGGCCGTAGGTAGTTCATTTAAGTGACTGAACGTCAATCGCACTATTTTGGGTAATAATAGTGGTGGGAGGGCTCTATCACAGAAGAACTTCGATGCTCGAATAATCAAGATTGATCATCCTTACAGGTAAGTCGATCAATCTTATAATTATTCATCGCATCTCCGTTCTTCTGTGATGTAATAAGGTAGATGTTGAAAGCAATACTAATAGTGCGATTCTGAAACCCACGTATGGCTATATTTATTAATATACCAAACAACTCAGTGATAATATAATTAATAGCCTACTAGCTAGCGATAGTATGATAAACGAAATAAAGAAAACGAACGAAAGAAAACTTACATCTAATAGTAATATATCTTTCATAGGAACATTTGTATTCCTATATTTTCTCCACACTACAAACAAAATAATATACCTACACCTTAAGAACTATCTTATGTAAGGGGTTGACCTTCAATGATACAATCAGCAAAGGCTTTTGGGTCGGGAATTACAGGTCGATTATAAAAACGAGCAAAAACAGAAGAATTTTTTGTCCAGCCGGCTGTAGTTCTAATCAAATCTATCTTTATACCAGACCTATAAGCCGCTGACGTTGCAGCGTGTCTCACGCTGTGGGTCGTAAAAGTCTTTGTATCAATGCCACTCTTATGAAGGACTTCCTTAACCCACCTGCTAATGGTTTGAGTGGATGCAGTGTGAAAGGGTTTCTTATGGGTAATAATTAAGGCATCTGATTTTTTCCTGTAAGGCGCCGTTACCTTTATATAAAATTCCAGTGTCTTCGCGACACACAAAGTAGGATTTTCTTTGAAATAAGGAAAAATCAAACATGGCTGTAATTGGCCCGGCCCCGAAGTTTTAGTTTTCCCTGGTATTCTGATTTCGATCCTATCTATTTTATGAGTAATATGTTCTAAATATATCTTTGTTATGGTTTGAACCCTACTTGCGGATGTCAGAGTAAGCAGAGCCACAAGCTTTTTAGTTAAGTCTTTTAGAGATAGTGCTTCTAAAGGAAACAAACTGCTTAAATAAGTTAGTACTGGGCTCGGATCCCACGTGACTGAATATTTTGGGGCAGAAGGTCTTTTGTTATATAAGCCCCTTAAAAACCGTTTTATAACTGGCAAGTCCTGTGGAAAAAAATCAATTATTAAGGCCAGCGAGGACCTGTAAGTATTGATAGATGAATAAGAAAGTCCTTCATTATGGGCTTTTAAGAAAAAGTTTAACAACACATCTAAGTTATGACTATATGGGTCATGGTTAATAGATGAACAGTAATTCCACCATTTTTTATAACAAATAGTGTATTGTTTTTCCGTTTTTTCTGATATTGAAGTAATCATCGTCGGAATAATAGATTCTGACAGGCCCTTTTTTATGAAGGACTGGCGGATAACTTCCCTGCCGCCAGGGAAAGCGATTTGCATAATGGATGGCTCTCCCTGAAAGGAGATATGAGTAAGTTATGTTTTGGTGAAAAAATTAACGGATCTTGAACAAGTAATTCAAGGAAAACGGGAAACCATGGCTGTGAGGGCCAATATGGAACTATAAGGGTACCTGAAGCTTTGTCTGTTTTTATTTTTTCTAAAACTCTCCCCTAATCATTGCGAATGGAGGAAATGCATAAAATTTAAAATTGCCCCAATCAACTGTGAACGCGTCAACAAATACTGAATCTGCATCCGGACCCCATGAAATATATTTTTTACACTTGACATTTTGCTTAGTTGCAAAAAGGTCAATATCTGGGGAACCGAAACAGACTGTTATGGCAGTATAAACATCTGAATTTAATTCGTATTCAGTTTCTGTTGATGTTGAATATTATTTTTTGTATTAATATACGAGGCCCAGATTAAATGTGTTTTCGTTCACACCATTCCCATAGTTCTCTAGACTTATTATTTAATTGTTCGTATCGTGCACTCCCCATTCTATTAATTGTCGCGATAGCAGTTATATTGTGTAGTATAACGTACCCGGGTCGATTCAAAATAGTTGAATCAGATAAGTAAAATTGTGGGTTGCCTTTATTTTGCCAGTGATCGTCAAATTAGATTAAAAAGAAATGGATTAAAAAGAGGACCAATACCTACGTTGTGTTATTATCTTACACAATTTTACTCACTCAAATGCGCTTCAACGGAACACATTTAGGGAAATTTGAGGGAAAGGTGCGTCATGTAAATCAAACCACAGATTCCTAATACGCCTAATTTATTAAAG
>MU182588.1:290345-315987 GCA_016904865.1 Pissodes strobi | reverse complement strand
AATATTATGCCGTATTAGATAAATAATGACTGTTTGTACTAGCCATGTGAATTAAACAAATAATATTTTAATTGACGGTAATTAAATATATTATTATGTGAACGTAGAAAATTGATTTAATATTATTACTCGGTACAATAATACGATTATTGCTGGACCATACATAATAAGAAACGCTTTTAACAGCTCGCTACACATGCGCTTTTATTTTACTGAGATTTTTTAACTCATCACGTAGAGAGTGAGTGGGCGTAGAGGTAGGTTGAGGTCTCACTATATATATTTTTTAAACTTGTATTTATACCTTCCCCTTAGTCATAATAAAGGCCTGAATGAGTAACCTGTTCTTGGGTTCATAGTGCAAAAATTACAGACATTCACTTGTATTTATGCGTCCACGTCATTGCAGCTTAATATAGCACTAAAAAGGTTTAATGAAAAAATAAAGGGGAATATCCACAGTAACCAAATTAAAGACCCTTTTCATCGGTCAAGTCTGATTCGGATGACACGCAAGTCACTATAGTCGTCTTTCTTCTCGGCTGATTATCCATAACATATTCACTCTTCAATTGAAAGACAATGTACTGAAAGCCATCTTTTGGTGAAAGTGAAACTGAACTTATGGCAATCTTAACTATTGCCAATAAATCTTAATGTACATTTTGAACGAAAACTGCAACTCTTAGATTTGCACTTAGCTTTTTAAGTATTTAGTATCTTTTAAAATGTATAGCCTCAACTCATCGGTTCTTCGAGTATAATGTCATATTTCTATTTATGTATTTAACTTATATCACCACAAGTATTTTATTATTATCCAGGTTGCTTAAAATATTCAAAAGGAAAGTAAAACTGCTGCTAATAACAATAATATAAGGTTTATTTTAAAAAATGGAGAGGTCGGTGTATACTTATACGAAACTAATTAACCACATTAACTTTATTTTCTAAGATTTTGCATTTTAGGAGCCGATAATTTTACTTTTCCAGGTATATTTCTTGCTAGCTGTTCATCCTTGACTGCTTTAAGAAGATCCTTCTCCCTTGGAGTAATCGTTCTATCTTTGAGAAACATAGAAACAGCTGTTTTGGCCGCTTTTCCTCTTTTAGCTGTACCTGGTGTTAACTTCACTTTGAATCTGAAATAATTTAAGATGGTTTTAATCATAGCCTAAGCCTAATCAAGTGAACTTACTTATAATTTGATAGAGTGTTATATGGAGCTATGACCGGTACAGCAAAAAGCAACTCATCACCTTCCAGTGGAATGCCGGTCAATGCATTTATCATGTCTACATCAGCCTGCACAGTAGGTTCATCGTCCTCGACTTCATTGGGTTCTCTAGGTTCCTGGGGTCTGGGCACTCTTGGTTCCTTTCTCGCACCTTTTGCGTGCAGATCTTTGCCACCCTTTTTCGATTTTTTCGTTTCCTTTTGAGTGCCAGATGACTAAAAGGAAATATATAATTTGGGAGTAAATAGATCATATAAGATGAAGTGGGGTAAATGTGAAAATGGGGCAAAGGTGTTAATGTCACACCCTTAAAATGGACAAAGTTAATCCATGCTTCCATCTACCGTACAACAATCAATACACCCTTGCGATGAATTTGCGCCTAAAAAAAGTTCACTATATTACCGACCCCGCTAACATAACCTATAATTCGCAAACACCTGTTTTCCAAACATCATTCTTCAAGTGGCATGGTTATTTTAATTAATTCACATCTGAGAGAATTTACACCAGGTAAATTGTAACAAATCTTAGTTATTATCCTTAAACCTGTGTATTTTGATAATTTTTATACAAATTGTGATAAAACAATACTTATTGTTTATTTTTTAGTAAATCACCTTTGCCCCTTGAATAATTGGTCGCGGGGGCAAATGTGATATAGCCTGTGTCACATTTTCCCCTGGCCTATATCACATTTCCCCTTCATATTTTTTTCAGAAATGGTACATAACTATATTCCAAAAACTAAGGACAAAAAAAACAAAATATGAAAAACCGATCTTCAAAAAGCAATAAACGATGTAGAAGCCGGAAAAACTACAATCTATGCAGCACATAAAAATTACGGCTACCATATGTTACTTTGTACATATAGCCGTGTAAAGGGTTTGCGTGGTAAAATTAAAGAAAAAAAAGGTCGACCTACTTACACCAATAAAGAGGAAGAGGTAAAATTGGCAAATGGTTTAAAGGTACTGGAAAAATGGGGTTTCGGAATATCGGGAAAGGAAGTGCTAGAAGCTGTCGGAACCTATATTGCAGCCAACAAAAAAGAAACCAAATTTAAGGATGGGATTCCAGGAGAAGATTGGTTTTTGGCGTTCAAAAAACGACACAACCTTAGCCTGAATATACCACAAAACATTGAATTTATACTTCGATCTTTTAGAAAAAATCCTTAATAACACAACTTGACTGACAAACCTGATCGATTATGGAACTTAGATAAGACCAGTCTATCTATAGGTCGACGGAATAGTAAAGTTGTTGGTCAAATTAATAAAGCTTCCTCACGGACCGTAAGCTCTTCTGGTCGGGACAATACTACTATTCTCGCTATGTGTAATGCTGCAGGCGATAAAGCACCACCTTTGATTATTTTTAAAGGTTCATTTATATGGGACCAATGGATGGCACCAAAAGGTACAGATTTCCCAGAAACTGTTTAGGCTGCAAGCAAAAAGAGATGGATGGAAAGTGACATTTTTAAGAACTATTTCTTAAAAACCATTATTCCTACCATTGGTGAAGAAAGACCAATAGTCATCATATACGATGGGCATGCTACCCATGTCAGCCTGGAAATAATTGAAGCAGCCCTGGAACAGAACGTTATTATTCTTAAATTACAGGCTCATATCAGCCATTTATTGCAGCTGTTAGATACTGCAGTTTTTAAATCTTTTAAAAATAAATGGGACTAGAAAATAGTTACATGGCAGTGTCACAACTTGGTAAAATATCAAAGAAAGTATTCTCTCAATTTCTTTGTGAAACATGGCAATCTATATCAGCAGATGTTATAAAAAAAACGGCTTTCGCAAGAGCGGCATCTATCCCTTAAACAAACATTTTGTGCCTAAAGAAGTATTTCCATCAGTTGCATTAAAAAGATATAAATCTCACAATAAACATCCTCAAGAACCCGAACATAAATTTGCAGAGCTATCAACATTGCAGGAAGCTGGGCCATCAACATCGCAGGAAGCAGGGCCATCAACATAGCAGGAAACAGGACCTACAACATCGCATGAAGCAGGGCAACATGCAGGATTATCAACACCAGAACATGCAGGAGGAGCTTTAGCACTGCAGCTTTCAGAACCCAACAAAAATCTGTCATTTGAAGACATTTTGCTATCACGAATTCTTTAAAATCGACAACCAGAAAAAGAAAGGAGGCCGCAGGTTTGTCCAGGGTCTGAGATTTTGCCTTCCGAAGAAGCAGTTGCACGTCGGAAAGAGAAAAAAATATATATGGCTAAGAAGGTTAATCCAACAAAAAAAAAAGAAAAATTGTGCCGAAGTCAACTTCGTTTAGTTCTGAAGAGGATTCAAACGAAGTGCCCTACATGGACTCAGACGATGACGAGGAATTCCTGACTGATAATGAAGGAATTTTAGATAAAAAAACCAACAAAACGACAGCCCTCTTGCGCAATTTGTTTATCCTGCCGTAGGCAAATGAGTGGTAGTGGAATATTCTACAAAGAAGAGTCTAAAGCACTTTGTAGGCCAAATAAAAGAAAAGGTTGGAGATGACTGGGTTATTAATTTAAAAAAAAAAAAACATTTTGCCGAATTTGAAGACACCGACACTGTGGAGGATCAAGATATAGTCCAGATACTCTCAAACCCAAAAGAAACGCGACGCGGTATTTTCGAATTTAATTTTAAACTTGATAATTATAAGCTTCTGTAATCAAAATGTTTTGTGTTTATTTTCATATGACTATTTAAGTGATTATTTGTTGTTTAAAAAATTTGAAATAAAGAGTAAAATGTAGCTTTTTTCATGTTCTTTCACATTAACCCCCTAGGATTGTTATATTGTATACCATACTAGAACACCACGCAATTATCACATTTGCCCCATTTTACGGGCTAAATATGACATAGTGACATCGTTTTAAAAAATATATATACAGTGTCCAAACGGTTTAGAATATACAATTTTCAACTCGATGAGCGTTTTGGGCATGCGAAGTAGGTCTACTGTGTTTTTTTTGAAATTCTTCGGAAATTTTCAAAAATTAGGGATGACGTAAAATCAGATTATTCGAAAAATATAACACATTTACCCCCCTTCACCTTACCTTTATTTCAACTCCAAACAATCAAGATTTATTTGATTTATTTTAGCAAATATGGTAGCAAATATATATTTCGGAAATAATTGCAATCTTTAATCACACCTGGTTTTAGAAAAAATTACAATACTATAATTATTATATTTGTTTACTATTCCGCGGTATATATTATTCTTAAAGCAAGAAAAAGCAAACATTAGCCTTCTCCATGGTAAATTAGTCTCAGAAAACACGGGTTTATTGCGTCGAAATTATTATGATAATTTAATAGTGACTTCGACTCATTTAAACGTGAACGGTGATCTCCACTTTAAAAAATGCCTTTAAGTTAATCATGAACAGAAGCTGGTGGTTCTTAACAAGCAACACGTGTAGGAAAAAGCTAGTTTTGCAAAAAAGATGCGTTTGTTTCTTACAACAGTAAACTCTTTGATCCTGGGTGTTCTAGGGTTGCGCAAAATAAACATTGAACAATAGCTTGATCGAAATATTTCGAAAGGTGCTTCTTCGAGATATTTGTTGAAGGCCAGATCTCTCGATTGCCATTTATCCTAAAATGTCTATTTATATTTTTCAGCTTCTTGGGATTTAAACAAACTTCTATTGTAATTAACCCTTAGAAATATCAAGCAGTTTTTCCCTTTTTTCAATATGAATCTATCCAGAAGCAATTTTGAGTCAATTCAATTAGTGTCATCTTTAAAAAAAATATTTTTATACATTTTTAGAGTTGTAACAGTAGTCTCGTTACCGGACAAAAAAAACACTCTAGTTTAAGGTCCGGGTGGATCACTGAACGCATTATAAAACCTCCAAAATTGGGAAATTCTTAAATATGGTGGATATCTGGGTTTAAATAATACCAAAAACTCTAAAACTTCCCTAAAATGTTTAATAATCAACAGCCGATTTGCTTGTCTTCCTACTGTCACGAAGACTTTGGTCACAACGACTTGTCACGTGAGCCGGCACCATGTCGCATAGGCTTTGTGCCTCTACTATATGTCATATCGGCCCCTTCCACTGAACTATACATACATCATCAACTTTCCTAGCAACCATCATCAACTTTGTTTTTTTAAATAGCCGAAAAAAATTTGTTTCTTCCTAAAAAATTCTAATTTCGATCCTAAATCCAACAACATACCGCTCTTTACATTTATCCGACGTTTCAGATGAAAAAAAAACAACCTCAATGGTCTTTGATGATGATTACAAAGGAACGAAACGTCGGATCAAAAATCTAATCACGCCATCCTGTAGAGGAGACAAAATGGCATAGGAATGTATAACAACACGTCAACAAGTTAAGGGAAAATTGTGGTATCTGACTCGGCATATGAAGCTTATATATCGATATGAAGGTAGAGAAAAGGGTCAAGATACGAAAAAGCAGTCCGGCGTCGGGAATTAATCATTCGAGGTTTATTTTGAATTATTTTGTTCGGCAGTCGTAAAAATAAAAGGATATTCGAATTAAATATAGTCTCTTAATAAGTAGTGAATAAATTTATAGTGTTAATTAGTTAATTGTTACAGTGCAGCGGTAGGATAAAAACACGTTTTATTTGAGGCAGACGTTTATGGTGTTTGTTTTTTTTGTTATTGTTGATTTAAACTAGTGTTAATATTAGTCAAGTGAACTTGATTATTTTCTTTTAATGTTTTGAAAACAGTGCAGTGCTTACTCAAATAGGATAGAAGTTAGTCAAGTTATTTGTTCCGATATTTTGGTAATAAAATATGGGAAATAGAAAACGTAGGCGTAGTTCTAGTAGCACTACTAGTTCTACGAGTAGTAGCTCTAGTTCGTCGTACCGGGCGATACAAGAGGAATAAACTTAAACATAGAAAAACTGTGGAATCTAAACGAAGTCATATAAGTAAACGAGCCAGCACCCCGCTAATACGTAGTAGAGTGGTAGATAAGCGTCAAGAACAACCGCCAGAACAAGTTGTGGTGGAAGTTCATAATACTAGTGACTTGGTAAAGAAAAAATCATCTCATGTGAGACGAAATAATAATTTGGCACACTGTTGTGATGTAGACGATACGCACAACCGTGATGAATCTTATACTCGACCCGACGTACACTTAACAAAGAGTTCACGCTCTGATATCTACACTTCTCACGAACAAGATTCCCAAGCACGAATTAAACATTTGGAAGATTTAGTTGACCAGCTTTTACAAAAAGACGACAAGGTACGTGATATGATAAACGATTTGTTATCCGCTGGAATAATTCGGGAATCACATTCGCCGTATTCTAGCCCAATTATCCTAGTAAAAAAGAAAAACGGTGAAACGCGAATGTGTGTGGACTACCGCGGTTTAAACGCAAAAACCGTAAGAGATTGTTTCCCTTTACCGCGCGTTGATGACCATCTGGAGACTCTGAAGGGATGCAAGTATTTCAGTACACTCGATATGGCAAGTGGATATCACCAAATCAAAATAGATGAAAAATCAATAAATAAAACAGCATTTGTCACACCAGATGGACAGTATGAATGAATACCTTCGTATGCCATTTGGTCTAGTAAATGCACCAGCTATATTCCAAACTACGATCAACCACATTTTAGGCTCGATGAGGTTCTCAACGGCTATGGCATACATGGACGATGTGTTGGTTCCATCTCCAACTTTCGAATCTGGATTAATCGCTCTTGCAGATGTATTTGAAATCTTCAGACAAGCTGGAGTGACTCTGCGTTTGCAAAAATGTCAGTTTTTTCGAAATCAAATAGACTACCTTGGACAAGAGATTAGCGCGAGAGGTATACGGCCGGGGAATACAAAAATCAAGGCAGTCAAAAATTTTCCGACTCCCAAAAATGTGCACCAGGTTCGCCAATTTGTGGGATTATGCAGTTATTTCAGAAAATACATAAAATACTTTGCTCAAGTTGCACACCCATTAACTTCCTTAACGAAAAAGGATGTTAGTTTTGAATGGGGAGAAACACAGAGCAGAGCCTTTGAGGAACTCACGAGGGCTTCTGACCAATAGGCCGATTCTAGCAATCTACGATGCAAAACTAGACACTGAGTTGCACACAGACGCTTCGAAGCTCGGCCTAGGCGGAATCTTGATGCAAAGACATGATAATAATAAACTAAAACCAGTAATGTTTTACAGCCGACAAACCACAAAAGAAGAGCAGCGATATCACTCATATGAGTTAGAAGCTATAGCGGTCGTCAATTCGTTACAAAGATTTCGAATATATTTGATAGGACCTAAGTTCAAAATTGTAACTGACTGTAACGCTCTGAGGACGGCGATGACCAAACGTGATCTTATTCCAAGGATTGGTAGGTGGTGGCTTATAACACAGGAGTTTAGTTTTACAGTTGAGTATAGGCCTGGGACTAAAATGGCTCATGTGGACGCATTGAGTCGGAATCCTGTTGACGATCCCCGAGAAACACAAGAAGTTGAAGATTTTTCTAGTGGATATAACCAACGAAGACTGGGTCCTAGCAGCACAGTTAAAGGATGAACGTTGTACTCTTAATGGAGGTCCTTTCACGAAAACCACAAGATCATGAGGAGCGACAGATTCACAAGGATTTTGAGCACAAAAATAATAAATTATACAAGAGAACTATAGATTGTCTAAAATGGTATGTTCCAAAGGTGGCTCGACGCGTAGTCACCATGTACCACCATGATGATATGAGACCCTTTGCAGTTGAAAAGACTCTGAAGAATATACTAAATAATTATTGGTTTCCTAGAATGAGGAAATACTTAAGCCGATATATATCAGCCTGTTCACAATGTGCGCCAAGTGGGAAAAAGGAAGGTTTCATGCATCCGGTTGCAAAAGATACGATTCCTATGGATACTGTACACGTAGATCACTTGGGACCTTTTGTGAAAAGAACAACAGAGAACCTTTATCTGATTATGGCAATAGATGCATTCACGAAGTTCTTGTTTGCAAAGTCAGTGAAGAGTACACAGGCCAGATTGGTCAAAAACTTTTTGGAAAACGTATTCCAGACATTTGGTGTGCCTAGACGAATCATATGTGATAGAGGTTCATGTTTTACAAGTGGACTCTTTACAGAATATTCAAAGGAATTGGGCATCAAAGTTGTTCTAAATGCAACTGCAACCCGAGAGCAGATGGTCAGATAGGATAGAGCGAAATAATCGGAAAATACTGGCAGCTGTATCGACAACCTTAGAAGATGAAGGAAAATGGGATCGTACAATAAGTTCCGTGGTTTTTAGTATAAACTCAAGTGTAAATGATGCGACGGGAAAAAGCCCCTACGAGCTTTTGTTCGGGTACAAGCCTAGAGGAATGCACGATTCATTTCTAAGTGGGGCTGTATCTGAAGGTAGAACGGACAATGACATTCAAAAGACGAGATGCGAAGCTGGAAACTGAATCCAGGTACTTCAAGATAAGCAAAAAGCTTATTTTGATAAGAAAAGAAAAAAATGTCACGAGTACAAGGTAGGAGACCTGGTAGTCCTACGACGGGCAACTCTGGCAAACGATGGCAAGAGTACAAAGACAATGCCTAAGTATAATGGTCCCTACATTATTAAAGAGGTACTCGAAAGAGACAGATACGTAATAGAAAACCTGCCAGGCTCTAAACGTGCGCATAAGAAATATCGAGGGGATTGTTCGGTTGACCGAATTAAACCTTTTACGGCTGCTTGTGAGAGTAGTAGTGGAAGACTCAGAAACGAATACTGCGACCGAAAGTTGATGAGTTTGATTAGTATTATTTGGTCTAGTTCAAAAATGGATGACAATGAGAAAATGTCAATGGGGTGTCTGGCCAACACTTGCATTGGTTCTCATTTCTACCATTTTCTTTTATAAGTGTTATGTTTATTTAGATTTTCATATATATATATTTTTGCTTGTTTATTTGCAGTTTGGCGGTAGCGATTTTTTCCGGGACGGAAAATTGGCAGCATGGCCGACTATAACAACACGTTAACAAGTTAAGGAAAATTGTGGTATCTGACTCGGCATATGAAGCTTATATATCGATATGAAGGTAGAGAAAAGGGTCAAGATACGATAAAGCAGTCGGCGTCGGGAATTAATCATTCGAGGTTTATTTTGAGTTATTTTGTTCGGCAGTCGTGAAAATAAAAGGATATTCGAATTAAATATAGTCTCTTAATAAGTAGTGAATAAATTTATAGTGTTAATTAGTTAATTGTTACAAATGTGAATTTTATTTTGATCTATCTTCTTCATGTTGTGCCATATAAGAATGCACACTACAGGGATCTCACAAACCAAAAGAGGTACAAATACGATTAAATTAGAGAAAAGTTGCGCCTTGCTGAACCCAACAACAGCATGTTTCGAAATCTAAAAATATCCGATTACTTCCGAAGATATTAGGGAAAAGCCAAATTTTCCCGATTTCGTTTTTATTTTTTTTCTGACTTTATTTGAAAAGATATGACAATGCAAATTTCACACTCCCATTGCTACTTTTCCCGCTCTTCAAGTTGATGCTATAAGAATTTCAATCTGACGTTTCGTTTCTTAGCAACCATCATCAACTTTGTTTTTTAAATAGCCGAAAAAAAAATGTTTCTTCCTAAAAAACTCTAATTTCGATCCTAAATCCAACAACATACCGCTCTTTACATTTATCCGACGTTTCAGATGAAAAAAACCATCATCAATGATCTTTGATGATGATTACGAAGGAACGAAACCTCGGATCAAAAATCTAATTACGCCATCCTGTAGAGGAGACAAAATGGCATAGGAATGTGAATTTTATTTTGATCTATCTTCTTCATGTTGTGCCATATAAGAATGCACACTACAGGGATCTCGCAAACCATAAGAGGTACAACGATGATTAAATTAAAGAAAAGGTGCGCCTTGCTGAACCCTACAACGTCATGTTTCGAAATCTAAAAAAATACGATTACTTCCGAAGATATTTGGAAAAAGCCAAATTTTCCCGATTTCGTTTTTATTTTTTTCTGACTTTATTTGAAAAGATATGACAATGCAAATTTCACATTCCCATTGCTACTTTTCCTGCTCTTCAAGTTGATGTTATAAGATTTTCAATCTGAAGTTTTGTTTCATAGCAACCATCATGAACTCTGTTTTTTAAATAGTCGAAAAAATTGTTTTATCCCTAAAAAACTCTAATTTCAATCCTAAATCCAACAACATATCGCTCTTTATATTTATCCGACTATTCGGATGAAAAAAAACCATCATCAATGTTATTTGACGATGATTACGAAGGAACGAAACGTCGGATCAAAAATCGAAGTACGTCATCATATAGAGAGGCTAAAATGGCATAGGAATGTGAATTTTAGTTTGATCTATCTTCTTTATTAAAACCTGAAAAAAAAATCAATTGCAATCTACGAATTCTTGAAATTTAAAACGCAAATTTTCGACTATTTAAAAAAACAAAGTTGATGACGTTTGCTAAGAAATGAAACGTCAGATTACAAATCTAATAGCATCAACTTGAAGAGCAGGAAAATAGCATTGGGAATGTGTTATTTGCATTGCCATATCTTTTCAAATAAGTTCAGCAAAAAATAAAAACGAAATCGGAAAAAATCGGTTTTTTCTGAATATCTTCGGGAGTAATCGGATTTTTTTTTAAGATTTGGAAACCGGACGTTGTAGGGTTCAGCAAAGAGCAACTTTTCTCTAATTTAATCATCTTCGTACCTCCTCTGGTTTACGAGATCCCTATATATGGGACACCGTGTATAGTGATCCACCATATGTCAGGTGTACTTTTGCGCGACGCTTATATTACTTCTAAGGGCTATACTTCCTCGGCTACTGGTTTCAGGGGCGGCGGCAGGACTGCCGCCTATGTGTTAATACGGACTAGAAAGGAAAATACCGTGGTGTATGAAATGAAGTGTTTCTATTGAGCTTTACTGTATATAAAACATTCATTTTACCAATGCTTATGAGGCCAATGTTAAGTGAAGTGACGACTTGACGAGCGTAAGAGATTCATAACATCAAAGCTCGAGAACTTTGTAGGATATGTCATCCTTAGGAGTGTAGAAAACTGCCCTTACGTGCAACGAGTATCGAGTAAATAAAAGGGTTCTGTTTACTGGCGGACAAGATACTTGCACCGTGTGCTAGTCGGGCTCAGTTTACTTGCGAACCAGATAATTGCACCTTGTACATGTTTAAAGGTTGATTAGGCTCGGCTAACTGGTAAACGATGCTGCGCGCTGCAGCAATTTATACTTGTCATCCGCTGATGTTGATCAGGTACAAAGTATTCCTGGCTCGACCTACTAGTTTTTATACCGCGCCAAATAATATTTGTCTCAAGAATCCCAATTAATTTCTGAGAATATATTAATTTTCTGTTGACACTTTTATGGATGTTCTGCAGTTAATTGTTCACAATTATACGTTTTGCCACAGTATTTCTTTTTTTAAAAAAATATTTTGATTTTAATAAGTTAAAATTATTTAAAAGCTAGCAATTACTATTATTTTTTTTTATAAAATGACCTGGAAATTTACCGAAATACAAGCAAATAAACGTATTTATTAACGTATATTTAGCTATTTCCATCTACCATTTAGATCTGCGTACCATCGCCATTCCGTTTGTCAAATTACTACTGTTATTGAAGAAAAATATCTATATTCAGGATGTTGGTTTTACCTGTAAAATTTCCATTCTCATTTTTCTTTCCTCTTCGTCTTGATCCTTATATTTTTCTTTAATTTTCTTAAGTTTGCTCTTCTGACCTCTTTTGGTTTGGAATTGTTGCTGTTTTAGCGACTGATCTGTGCCACCTAAAGCATCAAAATAAAAAAATAAATATTGACAGACCTCAACAAGAATATAAACTAGAGTAATGCCCATCTAAAATAACTGAGGTTAATGAATGCGTGGAATCCGGAACTTACTTTTCTGCGGCTTAGTATTTCTTTCCTTGTTGCTGGATTCACTAGCGCCCCTGCTTCTTGCTTTATTCTGTGTTGGTTTTAAGACTATGGGTTTATCATCTCCTAAATATATAACATTTTCTTCATCAGCGTTTTTTTCTTCGTTTATAACAGGCTCTGTTAAAATACGCCTAAATAAAAATGTTCAAATTACATATAATGAAATATAAAAACGTTTCTAATATAATAACAGAATTGTTTCAAGAGATCTGTATTACTTGGTTAAGATAGAAAGGAGGTTAATACCTTGTCCCACCAAAGTGTTGGATTTTTATATGAGTATCTGGGAATTGGGATTCTTCTTCGCTGTCTGAGGAACTGTCTTCTTTCGCCCCGGTATTTTCGGTATTGTCTAAACTGGTCGTTTTATCTGTTTCTTCACTAATTTTATCAGGTTCATTATTTTCTTGAGTTTCAGCTGCTTCTTTTTTTAATTCATCTTCTAAAATTTAAGACCAGTACAACTAACAACTAAATCAAATTCACAAATGTTGCTTGAATGTTTATACTAGTAACTAATCAATTTGTTTAGCAATATCATTATATTTTCCTCCAAGTTTAAGTTGCTTATGTGACATTAACCACAGGATTTAATGCTATTTATTTTCGCTGATCTAACTTACCGTCACTTTCATCGAGTATTGGAACTTCAACGTCATCGTCTTTGGATGATTCACTTTCCTGAATGCTAAGAATATCATCTTCACCTTGAGCAAGAACTTTCCTTTCACCTATTATAATAAAGCATATACAGCATACAAAACAGATATAAATAATATGCATTCCTCCAAAATTAGAGGCTGCTCATTCAGCATAAACATTACTGAAAGTTGTTCAGAATATTCAACTTGCTTTTCTTACCTAAATGTTTCTCAATGCATCCATCCTCTAGCCTAAAGAGAAAACTCAAGCCCAATATTAGATGCGAAGGCGGCAAAAAGTTCTTTTTGCCACGTATCATAAAACTACCTAAAATTTAAATGACGATTTGCTATTTTAATTTCGTTAAAATATACAAATATATCTCTAAAAAAACTATTTTTACCTGTTGATAAATATTCTCCAGTAGGTGCAGTTTTACTGACCTGTTCACCCCATACCCAATAGGCATTTGTTACAACTTTGGCGTCCCAAGCATTACTAAAATAAATAAAATATATACTTATGCAAAAAATGTGGAGCATTGACTTATTTAAAAAATGTTTTTTTTAATCGTGTCAGAAAATTACTAAAAGCTACTACCATTCACTAACTTTCAATCTCCAAAATGAATATGTAACTACTTCCTTTGACAGAATAAAAACGCATAGAATAGGTTGGTTAGTGGTTATGGCTATTAGAATTTATAAAGTAGATGCAAGTCAAAGCCTGATCTGGTCAGATACATCTAAATAAAATTAAAATCGCTTTTATACTAAGTACATCGTATAATACACTTAAAAAGTACCAATAAATCTACACCTAAACAAATTAAAACGAAGTAATCTCTTATAGAGTAGAAAGCCCCATCCAACAAAATAGTTTTGACCACACTCTAAAATGTATTCAAAGGAAGCTTTTTGACTGACTAGGGAAGTTTATTAAGAAGGTTTTTCCGACATAAATGGTAGATTTTTCAAACTTCGTTAATCTATGCGAATCCAAGGATAAAAGGTCTCTATATCTTGTGAAATATGAATAAAAATCATTCCCCGAAGGATACTTTTTAAGATCTAGCTAGCAAACAATAAAGACTTATAAATACAAAAAAATTTCAGGATCCTATGCTTAACACAATTAGGCTGAGAACTCTCCCTGTTCAGCATTCCAAATAACCAAATGATAACCCTCTTCAGTGCAATGAAGACTACTGCTCTCCACACAATCCCCCCACAAAGTAAACCTTGAGTTGTTCCTCTATATTAAGATTATCCTTCAGACAAATAACCTATGTTGATTTTGGATGCCACATGTTCAACATGTTGTAGATTCGATCTTGGTCGATTTTCTAAACAAGCAGAGACTGAACATGGGCAGTATAAATAACCATAGGGGCTAGTTCTAAAATGAATTTGAAAATAAAACAAAAACCTATAGCATTATAGGAATATTTTAATATGTTATTTTACTTGAAAACAACTTAAAGCTCGTAACTAAACAAATATAAACATTTAAAGTATCTAATTCTGACGGTGCTATGTAATGACTTCACACAATATCAGAATAACAATACTTATAAAAACTAAAGAACTGCATAAACAATGATATTCCTAATAACTATACGGTTATAAATACAACCTTACAGCTAAACACAGTTAAATGTTTGGTAAAGTTCCTACGGAACCACTCAGTGTGAGCATGATTAACTGAGATAATGGTGAGATGAAATACAGTAATATACAACAAATAATAAAATGATTTAATATTAATGTCCACAATAAGCTACTATGTACAATATATTCACCAATTGACGAGCAACGTTCAATCGTTGAACAGTTTTCTTCAAACACAGAGAAAGTGACTTAAAACACTTACTAAATCTCTCCTTAGCTTCTATATACAATGTACTTCAACTTCTTGCAAATAAGAATGACTCAAGTTGGAGTGAATTGAGAATATGCAGTAATATGCATAAGTAACTTCTGTTGGTAGCGCAATGACGTCGAAGGTTTATTTACCTTGCAGGATAAATTGCATTGGAAAATATCAGACTATATAATATGTAAGAGAATACTTCAATTTAAGAAGAGAGCTTGACAGGGATGCTTTTGTAGAAATGCGGTTTTAATACACGCAACAAAATTGATTATAAAACACGCTATGATGGGAACGCATAGGTTACACTGCGAGAAATGGAAATAGCACTTATGGGAAGTTTTATATCATAATAAATCAGAGAGAATATCGGCCGAGTGCCAAAAACGCCGTTAAACTTTCGGCTTTTGAGAGAGAGTGACTGTGAATAAGTGAGTTACTTACATGGCCGAGTAGGCCGAGTGCCACAAGGAACGCTTACTATAGCGACTTACTTGTGAGAGAATCAGGGACCAAGTCTTCCATGGCTGAGCGCCACGGGAAGCGCGGACTATCGCGACTTACTTGGGAGAGTGTCGGGAAACAAGTCTTTTCAAGAAGGTGAGGACGCGTCCTTTCTCCCTTGGCGCGTGATTTTATCCCCACTACTGAAAATCCCTTTCGTAGAGGGCAAATATTGTAAATATAGAGAAGTTATACAAAAACTTAACATCACCGGTTGTCTAAATAAAAAAAAATTAATTTTATTATAAACCTGGCCGAAATCTGCTGACTAGTTTTTTATAAAATTCGATTATTATAAACCGTAATTTTAGGGACCCTAAAATTATAAAACTCCCTAGATTGACTGTTTCCGGCAGTCGCTGTAGGAAGCACTGATTGGCCGGATGTGTTCTGCTTGTAGCTGACCCTGACTTGTGTTTCGAAATACGTGGATTTTATTAAGCAATTTTTCGTGAGGTTAATCCAGCATAAACGGTTTAGGTTTTGGGCATAATCTAATGTTTTCGCGACATAACCTGAAGTAGGGGAAATGTTGATGACGTCATCGTTAGGTTAGCCAAGCATAATCCGGTCTGGAGAAGGTTTTGCTTGGGTTATGTCATTTGCATCAGCCAGAAACTAGCGTTTTCGCCAACAAAACCGAAGTATCTCCAGTGCATCATACATTTATGTTGGTGGGGATAGGTATATGACGTATAAAGGATAATTCATCATAAATTAGCATAATCTAAACCCAATTCGCGAAAAATCCCTTTCGAAGCCGTTCTGCTTTTAGCTATCTAGCTAAACTAATGCAGATGGATAAACGTTGACAAGAGATGGCGCTAAGCGTGTCGCCGAGTTTTTAAGCGGCATTCTTTAGAATGCGATACACAGTGGCGTGGAACATTAATAAATACGAATTAAATCGCTAGATTTGAAAACATGTTCAAATGGTTTTTGAACACAACATGCCATGATAAAGTATAAAGCCCTAAAAATTTTGTACATTCAGTATGCTCCATAGAGTCAATTTTAACAGTTGGGACATTATTGCAGGATCTAAATTGAATATAAACAGATTTATTAAGATTCAGTATTAAGCCATTACAAGCACACCACCTGTCAAAATGCTCCATAATACTTCCGACCTTTAGTCAAAGTTCCTCACCAGTTTGCACCGAGACCAACACCGTGGTGTCATCCGCAAACATAGTCACATTCAGTTCTTTCGTTTACTACGTTTACAAACAACAAATGGCCCCAACAAAGACCCCTGAGGCACACCAACATCTACATCATACATATCTGAAAATTCACCACCAACCCTGGCGCAAAAGTTTCTGTTACTATGGTAAGATGCCAGCAGGTCCACTAGCATAGAGCACCACATCTCAAAGACGTCGTGTTTATGTCCATATTATGTCTGAACGTCTGAAGACCTAAACACGACATCTTTAATACATCTTTCAGAAGACGTCTTAAAGTTGATTCAGATGAACGTCTTTAAGACGTTCTTTTAAAGCCTCACGAGCACTTTGAATCCGTCATTACTCGACTGTGTAGGCGGCCGTGAAGTTTCGTTTTTCCTCCGCCGGAGCTTTACTTTTCACTTTTCCGCCGGCGGAGGTAAAAGTGTTGTCATAGCAACATAGATACAATACAAACAGACAACAAAATAAGCATCAACAACTCAAGATTTATTAAACTACAATTTGTATTTATCACTCAATTTGTGACTGCATTTCTAAAAATCAGTAATTTAGGAACAAATTGGCTATTATTGAATCGAACTTACTCAATAACTGCTTATCAATACGGAATTAAAACGCAATCGGAGACGCAATCTTAAAAAAAATATATTGTTGACAGTGTCCACTGACAGCTTTATGTTACATTACTATAGCAACAACCTGTGCCTATTCACCGACACCGGTCTAAGCCGCCTTGCGAACCCACTTATCTTTAATAATAATTAGACATTATTACTATTAGAAAGAGATGTTTTTGCATTAATTTGTCGACATTTGAAGAAAAAACAGCATATTTTATTTGGAGGAAAAGTTACTTTTCATGGCTTGCTCTCTATTACCAGCCTCACTCCGTTCGGCTGTTAAACACGAGCGCGCCATGAAAAGTATCACTTTTCCTCCATATAAAATAATATACTATTAATAGAAATTGCTTTATAATCTTCATTATACATAATAACAAATAATTAAATTTTTATTCGTACGCATTTCTATTTATAATCGTATTTTTTTATTTCATTTTCAATGTATGCAATAATTTTTCATAAAATCGCTTGATTTTTTTAGTAGGTTTCTCTTTTTTAAACTAGTTTGATCACTTTTTGGGAGTAAAAGTTGTTATTTTGTCATTAATCAGGAGTCTTTAGGTTTTTCATGTGGCAACACTGGTTCTGTGGTTCAAGTTTGAGCGGCCATTTTCCCATTTTAAAGCGTCACCGTCACCGGTTGCCCGGCGTATACTGTTGTTTCTCGATAAAATTTGATTTCGGCTTGTGAATTTGTGAAATATAATAAATCTCTGATAGTTTTTATTACTTTGTGGTTTGTATCGTTACGTTTATCGTGCTGAGTGTCGAAACGGAGGTCGAAAGTCGAAACGTAGAGGCCGTTGAGCAGTCAGGACTTGGAAAATCCATTAAAGAAGCTGAGGTTGCCATTCAGGAGTGACTAAGGAGGGCCTCAGATCGCAGAAGAACCAATTAAAATCACATTAAACATGTAACATTTCGTTTATTGATAATAACAGATTATTATATATTTTTCTAAAAATGATCTTTTTAATTTATGAAAAAATGTTTTTAAAATGAGTTCGTCTTTAAGATGTAATATTAAATACGTCTTTAAGATGTCATACAAATAGGTCTTTAAGATTTTACGCATGCACGGTATCGTCTTTACGACGTTGTTTTTTGTAACATTCGATGTCCTAAAGATGTCTTAAAGACAACGCAAGGCGTAAACAGGATATCTGTAAGATGTCTCGAATATCTGAACATGGCATCTTTAAGGCGTCTTTAGGATATCTTTGTGCTGTTTGGGATAAGACCCCGGCTACCAAAAATCATTCGTCCAGTTTTTTGTAGACCGACTCGAGAAACCTGGTAGCCGCGGTCTCCGTAGACATGCCCGCAAGAAAGCCGTGCTGAGCTTTGTTGAGTATACTATAGCTCCAAACAAAACCGATCATTCTGTTATAGAACAGTCTCTGCAAGACTTTCGAAACAACATTCAGTACAGTTACCAGCCTATAATTCTCAGGGCTTGTAGGGTCTTGTTTTGTGTAATACCACCATTACCACCCAGTGGCGGCTCGTCATAAGGGGCCAAGGGGCCATGGCCCTACCGAGGGACTCTTAATATTTCGAGTTTAAGTGCCAAAGATATTTTTCCTATTTTTTAATATATATTATTAAACCGTAATTAAAATTTTACTAATAAATAAATAATATTCATCGTATCCCAAATGAACAATAATAATAGACTGATAATATTAGTTAGGCTATGCGAGCCAAATGCGCGGCGGTCCCGTCTTCAACAGCAAATTGCCATGGAAAGGTGAAATGAGGTCACGACGATGCATGCTGAGATGGCGACTTTAGCCGTAAATCGGAGCCACCTGATTCAATGGCTCGGGCCGAGTTTCGATAAGTAAAAAAGATCGGCCTGACTCTACTTGTGAATTAACGTTTAAACTGAATCAAATCAGCAATCTTTTAGTGAAATCTTTATCCACATATTCAAGCTTAGGTATGCTGTCTGCAGAAAAACATTTTTTAAATGGCATTGAAATTTTTAATACCAAAGTAATTGAATAATTTGCAACCAGAAAAGAAAGAAGGATCGACTTCATATATCGGTAACTATAAAACTAAAATTATTAGTATTAAGAATAGACCAATTTTGTGTGCGTGTGTAAATACTGTAAATAATAATTTTTGTAATATTATGGAAACTGCAAATACTTTCAGCATTAATTTCTGGGGGTATGTTAGGTGTTTTTTTTTTATTTTAATTAATTTAACAGAACTTTTTGATAAGTTTTAAGTAATTTCTTGTGTTTCAGATTCGATCTTGGTCGATTTTCTAAACAAACAGAGATGTGCTCGTAGGCACTATAATTAACCATAGGGGCTAGTTCTAAAGTCATGTTGTAAATAAAACAAAAAGCTTTAGCATTATATGAATATTTTAATAAGTTATTTTACCTGAAAATAACTGGAAGCTCATAAATAAACAAGATATAAACATTGAATGATTGTACGTAGTCAGTGCTACGATATGAACAATATCAGTCAAGGCAAGTTTCGACCTTGCAAAATGTTACAAGAATAATACTCTTAAAAACGAAAGCATTGCGTAAACAGTTGTAATACTAAACAAGTATATATTATGAACGCTGTCTTGAAGCTATATACACTTAAATGATCATTAAAGTTCCTGCAGAACAGCTACGTATGAGCTTGGTTAGCTGAGATAACCTTGAGATGAAATACAGTAAGATACAAGCAATAATAACAGGATAAATATTGTCTTAAAGTCCACCTATAAGCTACTATGTACACTATGTTCACCAATTGACGAGCAGCGTTGAATTCGTTCAGCAGTTTATCTTCCAGCACAGGAAAGTCACTTTAACACTTACTAAGTCTCTGTTGTAGCTTCTATATACAATGAATTTCAAATTCTTGCAAATGAGAATGACTTGAATGTGTAGTTTGAGATGGTATGCAGTTATATATGCATATGGCATGACATGGACGCCTTGTGGAATGCGGTTTTTATACACGCAAAAATAATTGTAAAACATGCTATGCAGGTAGCATAGGTAAGGTGAAATCCGCGTAGGAAATAGCATTGGTGATATCTTTATATGGCAACAAAGCATGAGGGAATGGTTGCAGACAAGTGCAGGGTAATCCTTATATTAGAATAAGGCCAGAGAATATTTGCAGACTAGTGCAGAGTAATCCTTATATTAGAATAAGGCCAGAGTATAGCAACCCAGTGTTATACTCTGATAGAGAATGTTGAACACCCATGGACAAGATCAAGGGAACGCTAGCACAGCAATGGTACCGCGTTTGAGAGAATGTGAATGTAAACGTGTGTGTTTACTTACTTGAGATTCGAGACAAGACTCGATTAATATTGAGAACCCCATGGACGAGACCAATGGCAACGCCAATACAGCGAGGGTACCGCGTTACTTAAGATTCGAGACGAGCATTTAAAGATCCTTTACAGGCATAGCCGACTATATCAAAATCGGCCTCTCCTATTGGTCGATCCATCTCGTATTACAATATGTCTTCGTGATGCAATCAATTTCTCGCAAGAGCTCTCGTGGTGTAGAGGTTTAGATCGTTGGGTCTCACCTGGAAAACACGAGTTCGAACCCCGTTGCTTTTTTTATTTTTTTTTTAAAGATTATGTTTCTAAACAGCTTTTTTTCTTGATTTTGGGTATGTCTTGGGTTAGATTGGATTAGCACCTGGTTAGTTTCCTTTTCTTGAGCCCCCGTAGCGAACGAAGCGAGCGGAGGGCCATGCGGATCGACCAATAGGAGAGGCCGATTTTGATATAGTCGGCTACGCCTGTAAAGACAGGGTGCCGATAAATACCTTTTTGTAGGCTTCTCATGGACGAGACCAATGGGGATGCCAGTACACAGTGTCATAATTGGATTGAGGATAATGGCAGACAGGGTACCGATAAATACCTTACTAACTTGTAGGCTTGAGACGACGATGACTATGGCTGGATACCACAATTCACTTGAATAGAGAACTAGAGGGATTATGAGGTCTCAAAACGTGAAAACTTAATTAATTAACGCCCCTTGTTACCGCCCCTTCTGGCGGGATAATCTACATCGCTCTGGAAATAGAAAGGGCAATAATGTAAATATAGAGATATTGTGTGAAAACTTAGCATGACCGGTTGTCTAAATCAATATTATGAATTTTAACGCAAATTTGGTTGAAATCTGCTGGCTAGTTTTCATGAAATTCGATTATTAAAAATCGGAATTTAAGTGCTCCCTAGAAAATCCTAAAACTTCCTAGCTATAATGCTAGGAAGTTTTAGGTTGGGTGAAGTGGCTAACCTGTATGATGCGCTGTGATTGGTCAGATGCCTTTCGAGGCCGCTTTACTTTTAGCTTTCTAGACTGCCTGAAGCAGTGGATAAACGTTGTAACAAGAGATGGCGTTAGTAGTATCGCCGAGGTTTTTACGGTTTCTTTGAAATGCGCGCAGTGGCGTGGAATGTTAAAATTGTACAAAATTAAATAGTTAGATTTGAAAGCGTGTTCAAAATGGTTTTTGAACATCTTGGCAAAATTTGGTAGAGTCTGGGTTAGTGTTAGACTTGTGGTAAAACTTAGGTTAGAAACCAAAAAAATAGTAAATATATAATAAAAAAGTATCCGCCCTCCATTTTTTAAGATTACAATTATACCAATTTTGACAATATCGCGAATGAGCCATCGAAAAATGGTTGCCCGAGTTGCGTTTTTTAACGTCTTGTTGGGTAAAAATTTTTCAATAATGCTTGGTAAAATCCGCTTCGTTCGTTCGTGGAAGCGTGTTTTTTTGCAACGATTTTTGAGTTAAAAATTGGGTGACATCCCCAAAATATTCCCCACTACGCCTGCGGCGAGCTGTTTCATGTCAGAGAGAGAGAGAGAGAGAGAAATATATTTGGCACCATCTTACCCAAAAGTCACGAGTCGTCACTGATACCACCCCAATATTTAATTTACTGGGAAACTTTCCATTTTATTTTTATAGATTACATTAGCTATGTAAGCCAGTAGTACAGATATTTCGCTTTGTATTGCTTAATTTACGTATTGTCTAATCCGAAATTATTTTTAACTTTGGGCATGCTTAATGGCATCTATTACCTCAAAACTATCCACATATCTCCATACAAAAGTGTCAGGTACACTTATGGCAATGTACACACCTATGACTGACCAAACCCAATCCCAACCTTAACTCTCAAACTATTCCGAGCGACAGTAGAAAAGTAACTTCACTAATATTTTTAACTCTGACCTATTTCATATTCTTAAATTTCCTGCTACTTTCAACATCAAGAGTAATCCACTTACTGTTATGCCCATTGCTCATTCCTATTTGACTTTTTGCCCTGGACAGTCAGCTTTAGTTAGTTGACTGTTGGTTAGAAATAAACAGATTAGGATAAATGTAAAAAAGGTTAAACAAATTTTTTCCTTTTTTCGACAACCAGGCGCTTTTGCGAAGGCATATTAGGCTAGACTCTAGATTTCGTTTAGCATTGTTTGTGATGGAGAAGATATCCAAAAACCGTGGTGAATACTGGTGAACCTATTCTACTAGATTTAGTAAGTAAAAGTAGTAAAACAACCTGGCGCAAATTTGCCTAACTATAAGTTAAAATAAAGAGCAATACAAAGAAAGTTGAAATAGGCATATTTACGGCTTAGGCTAAAAGATTAGCGTTTGGCTTGTGAAGTTTTGCATTTCTAAAGAATTAATAATATTTTAGGAGCTACATGAAGCACCTCTATTATTAAATGGGTGCAATAAACTATATTATTGCGAGATATTATTTTGTAGAGCAAGTTGTCCATTTTTTACTTGAGAAACAAGAACTTTGAAATAATATGCATACCTATTTTCTTCTAATTTGATTTGAAAAGATTATTAAATGACATTATATGACTTGAATTTCGGTGGAAAACCTGTAGCTCCACCTAAAGAATTTGGCAAAAAATATTTTTCAGTTCAGTGGCGCTATTCAATTTTTTTTCTGGGTAACAAATCGTTAAAAATATGAATATCACAAGATCAAATTTTATAGGTCTAATCATAACAGACGCTTAATAATGAAATTAATCACTAAAAATATTTAAACATCAATACTTGTCCTTACCTGTAACATATAGCCATGGTACCAGCTTCATTTAAAGTTTTTGGGGGCACAGAAAGTCCTGTCGGATTCTTAATGATTATACTACTGGCACCGTGAATATCGGCGTGGACATATATATCTGTCGATTTCATATACCTAGAAAACAAATTAACTTCTATAGCAACAGCACAGATCTTTCTGCTAGAAACTTCCCAGAGCTTCTACAAGGCCTTTTTAAAAGAGTTCCTGTTAAACCCGCCTTCTAAAGCCCAAAAATGGACACAATCCTTAAGGCTATATATTTTACAATTAAAACCTTTTCCAAAACGTTTATTACCTTTTGACAATAAGTTCGTTTTGCTGTTGATCCCTACCAGCGATAACTAGAAAATTTTCGGAGCTAATGAACCAAAAAAACTTTTCAAACCAATACACCTTCCTCACTTTATTTATGTTGGTTATGGTTTGTACATCTTTTAAAGTCTGTTTAGTTTTCCTCTCTGCAGATTTCAAAGCCTTGGTATGCGATTCCATGGTTTTCTGTTGCTTTTTGGCTGCTGACCGTTTTTGATCATAATATCTGAAAGCAATTATTAATGTAGGAGATTCCTATATACAGGGCGGGCGGCCCACTTAAAATAGTTTGCATCACGTGAATGTTCATCTTAAAACAAAATGAAGTTTTACCTACTTATTTTATACTTCCATACAAAACTAACACACCTTACATGATGATAAAGCCACCATTAAACTTAAACTAAAAACTATTTACCTCCTGGCGTTTGCGAAAGCAGTCAAATCTAAATCCATATCGACAACCATGGACGGAATTTTGTCGTCGTCGCTATTTTCGTGATTTGAGTCATCACTATCTGATGGTTCCGCGTACGGATCATGCAACAGCAAACTTATATGATTAATTTCCAGTTTCAACTTTTTAATGGCAAGGGCTGTAGGATCGCCTTTTGCTCTAGCTTCGTTTATTATTTCTTCAATATTATCCCATGACATCTACAACCAATAAAATGCTTTTAATTTTTACTGATACATACTCAGTTTGTATCCTTCAGTGTTGTAGCTCGAGCTTCCACGCGTAGTCCTCGTAGAATTTTTAGTACAGCTAACTCCAATGAGTAATCATTTATGTCTTGATGCGAATTGGCAAAATTTACATCTGGCTTCAGATCCAATAGCCAGTTTTTACAACTTAATGTCTTAAAAGTCTTGGATCACAGGAAGTCTTAGGATTTCGGGTAGGAACCTCCGCTCTCTGAACTATGTTAAAAAATTAACTAACAGCCAGAATGTCATAAATAATTGCAATAAATATGGTAGTATTTATAGGAATACCATAAAGGCTGCCAAAATCTCTCACTATAATAACAGACTCTCTAAAGCAAAAAATAGGCAAAAGGAAAGTTGGGCCATAATTAATAGCTTTCGTAACTTTAAGCCACCTCACAATGGTCCTAATATTGATCCAGAACCCCTCAATAAGTTTTATTGTAACGTAGCGAATAATCTTACAAAAAATTTGTCACCTAAATCTGACCCTTTGTCGTATCTCGAAAATATATCTGCAGTTGGCTCATTTGGCTTTGTCGAAACATACAGACAGGAGATTGTGGAGGTTATTTCTGAGATAAAAAACAAAAAATCGAGTGGAGACGATAAAATCTCTGCGGAAGTTCTTTCGCAGCTGCCTGGCAGCGCTCTGGATGCCCTCTCGAGTCTTGGTCGAGGGGAGTGTTTCCTGCATGCCTGAAGTCGTCCTTGGTGATCCTACTATTTAAGGGCGGTGACTCGGAAGACCCATCTAATTACCGCCCAATCTCTCTACTCCCAACTCTATCTAAAGTTGTAGAGAAACTTGTAAAGAAAAGAATCTGGAACTACCTTCAGTCCTTCAACCTAATAACTGAGAAGCAATTTGGGTTTCAAACATACAAAAGGGACCCATGATGCCCTTTTCAGTTTCCTTGAGAGGGTTTATTTTGGATTGAATCAGGGTGGGACATCTGCGGCGGTGTTCTGTGACCTGTCCAAGGCATTTGATTGTGTGGATCACATAATACTGCTCGCGAAGCTTGAGAGATACGGCTTCCGAGGTGTGGCTCACTCCTGGTTTAGATCTTATCTTGAGGGTCGTTCTCAGACTGTGGTAAGCTCAGGAGAAAGGTCTGCTGTCTTGGGAGTTGACTGCGGAGTTCCGCAGGGCTCTGTTTTGGGTCCTATCCTGTTCATGTTATATATCCAGTATCAAAATGGCGGCTGACGACAGGTCTACGGAAATTTCGGAGAATAAAAAGCCTAGAAAATCGTGTGCTCACTGTAAGAAGGATGTATTAAGTGAAATAAAGTGTAAAAAATGCAAGTGTGTGTTTCACCCTGCGTGTTTGAAACAGTCGGGG
>MU182588.1:251737-290335 GCA_016904865.1 Pissodes strobi | reverse complement strand
AAAAATGCAAGTGTGTGTTTCACCCTGCGTGTTTGAAACAGTCGGGGGAGCAGAAAAGGGCAGTTTGTGCTCATGTTGAAGATATGAACCATGTAAACATTGACTTAACCTCAAGAAGTGAAAGTGATGAAATCTACTATCTCAAGGAAATGTTGGTGTAATTAAATGCGAAGGTCACTAAACTTGTGGAAAATGAGGTACTTCTGACACAGAAAGTGAATTATTTGGAAGAAAAAATATGGACCCTGGAAGAGGAGGCTGCACAGAAACTTCACTGGTTTTTGTCTCTGGACTGTCGCGGAAAACAGAGGTTGCTGATGTTACTGCTTATTTAACGGGCCATGGTATTATAATAAATTCCTTTATTTGCCAACAAAATCATACATCATGACAAAGCAACGTCAAAAGCAAAAATTGCGGAATTACAGGCTGCCAAAATTGGCAGGTTTTGTAAAAATTACTTACATTACTATAAATTTCAAATTCGTGCAAACATAAAATACATTAGGACAAAATTAAATTAAAATTATGAACCACACTGCACATTAAAAGTGCACAGCACTGATAAAAACTTACACCTAGAATAGAATTGTATAAATAAAATAACATAGTAAAGGTAAAAATGACTTGCAATAGAACTGTACAACACTGATACTTTACATAATTACACACATACATTAAAATATTAAAAATTAAAAATTGAAAGAGTAAAAACATTTTCCTTTAGCATATGATGTAACAGCGTTCTTAAATTGTCGTGTATTTGTTATAGATTTAATATCACTAGGTAGTGACCGGTAAGCCTTAATGGCCATATAATAAAAGCCTCTCTCATAAAATGCCGAGCCATGGGCTAGAATTGCCAACTCATTCCGATTACGTGTAGTCATGTGCATGCTGTCACTGTAATTTTCAGAGTTAGTGTAAAAATAGCTCGGATTACGTCTAACCAATGTAACTAAAGATATGAAATATAGCGATGGAACTGTAGGGATGTTCAAATTAGGAAAGTGTGGTCTGCAAGACTCCCTATGCCCAAGGCCCAGAATACACCTAACAATTCTTTTCTGTGCTTTAAAAATTAGTACAGCATCCGTTGATGATCCCCAAAAGGCAATACCATATAATAGGAGAGACTGAACATAGCCAAAGTAGTACATCCGCAGGCAGTCCCTGGATAAACAATGTCGCAGTCTTCTTATCACAGCACATGCAGTTTTGCATGTAGCTGATTTACGTGGATCTCCCAATTTAAACATAAATCTAGGTTTATTCCCAAGAACTTTAGGGAATCAGTTGTAGGAACATCACTAAAAGTGATGACCGATCCGTCCCCGCCCCCACCTTGGAGAAGCATAATAAACCAGTTTTATTCACATTCAACTTAAGGTAATTATTGTGACACCATTCTGCCACATCACTTGCTGCTTGACTGCATTTGATGGACAACTCCAGTGGAGACTGACCAGCAAGCATTAAAGAAGTATCGTCGGCATATTGACACATTAGACCATTTCCTCCTTTCAGTTCCAAATCATTAGCACACAAGATGAAAAGCAATGGTCCCAGAATTGAACCCTGGGGCACTCCCTGCATAATATTCGTCTCCCCTGAAAAGTATGACCGACCCTGCCTTAGCACAGATACCATTTGCGTTCTGTGTGTCAAATAAGAGCGCAACAAATTGCCACAGATTCCCCTAAGACCATATGCATCACACTTACATATCAAACGTTCATGATTCAGTGTATCAAAGGCCTTTGACAAGTCAAAATACAATCCGGCTACCTGACAATTTTTTTCTACATTCTCATAAATATCGGTGTTGAGCTTGATGGCCTAAATCCAAATTGTTGCTTACCCAAAATGTTGTATTTATTCAAGAAGTTTAATAGCCGATTGTATATCGCCCCCTCAAAGACCTTTGATACTGATGGGAGCAAAGACACAGGTCTGTAGTTGTTACAATCCTGTTTATCTCCCTTTTTATGAAATGGGATGATTTTTGCCCTTTTGAGTTGGTCTGGAAAGACTCCTGACAAAAAACTTTCATTGATCATGTGACATAAGGGAGCACAGACCAGTTCAGCTACTGCTCTAAGTACGTTCACAGGAAGTTCATCCAGCCCTGCTGAATACTTGTTAGGAAGATCAAGGATGATCCTGCAGACCTCATTTTCATCCACTGGTATTAAAAAAATGGTAGGAAATTTATTTTTTGGCTTGTATTCAGCAACAGCATGAGTTTGTAATGGCAGAGAAAACTGTTTAAGAAAACTATTTGCTATCACTATAGGGTCTTCAATTGTAATATCATTTTGTGCTTTAATTGATGTATCTTGTAAAGAGTTTTTTTTTTGTTGGTTTCTGTATTAAAAATGCTCCACATTGTTTTATTTTTATTTTTTGAATTAATTATTTTGTTATCATTAATGCTTTTTTTGTGTTCTGAGACGAATTTCTTATAGTGTTTTCTCTCATTCTTATACCTATTAAAATCAACCTCTAACCCTGAAATCTTATAGTTTACATATAGATCCTTTATAAAGCTAGCATATTCTTTCATTTCTTTACTCACCCAATCATTAGATTTTATTCTGCTTGAACAAATTGGAAAAGCCATGCAAAAATAATATGAAATTACTTGTTCAAATGCAGAGTACTTTTCCTGTACCCCCTGAAAATTATAAATGTTTTCCCATAATTCATTTTGTAAGAAAAATGTAAACTGAAGTATATTATTGTCAGTAAAAAATTTCTTTTGGAGAAATTTCTTAGGTATGATCTCTGGTATAGCAATTTTAACAATCTGCCCAGAGTGATCAGAAAGGTTTGTCAAGTAAGAATGAAAGAAAATGTCATTGTTAGGAACATTTGTGAATACATTATCAATCCGAGTATTTGACAGTAGCCCAGATCTTGTGGTACCTGTAACAATTGAAAACAGGCCATAGCTCGACATTAAATTTGAGATGCAATTTGCCCTTGCATTATCCGTTGCAAAATTTATGTTGAAGTCACCCCCAATGATAAAATATCTATTTGCCCTATAAAGTTCCTCTAGCAGATCAGATATTATACAATACAATTGAAGGTTGTCTCTGTAAAAAAATGACTACTAAAAGCAAGCAGGTCTCTTCTTTCAAACTTGGAGTGCCAAAGGAGAGTAAAGACAAAATGATGGAGCCAGAGTTCTGGCCTTGTGGAATGCATGTCAACCATTTTCTGAATCTGGAACGACATCGGCTGCAGAACCCTTGAATCCGAAGGCTTCTACCAACGTGGTCAACACAGAAAACGCTAAGAATGTTTTTACCATCTTACATGTAAATGTTCAGTGCATTAGAAATAAGTTTTTAGAATTTGAGGTACTCCTAAATGATAACAAATTTGACTGCTTTTGTCTTAATGAGCATTGGCTCTCTCCTGATGAGTTCTCTGCACTTAAATTTTATCAATTTGCTATCGCTGTGGGGTTTAGCAGGACTGTGAGAGCTCATGGTGGTGTGGGTGTATTTGTCCACGACAATGTTCAGTGTGTGAATCTCGATGTTGCAGCTGGGGTTTTTCTTGCATCTGCTAGTATACAACTTATAACCATATATAGATCACCTAATGGCGATTTTAATAAATTTCTCGAAATTATTTCCCAAATTTTGAATTCTGTTAGTATGTCTGTGAAAACTGTATTGACAGGGGATTTCAATGTTCACTTTTTGGTGGGTATTGACCATAGAGTCCAACTCCTCGATAATCTTCTTTTGTCCTTTGGACATGGTCCCACTGTGAATTTTAACACTAGGCATGGGAGTTGGCTTGATAATGCCTACACAAACATTGCTGAAGATAGTCGCAGAGTGCAATCGTTTGATATGCATGGTCTTTCTGGTCATTCAGGGGTTCTTTTAATGTTCACCTACGAGGGAAGTATAAGGAAGGAAGCATGCGTTGCGTTACACCTATAAGCCAATCACTGACGTGGGTCTGTTTAATCTCTATAATTCCCTTGAAGAGTGCAATTGGGATTTTATTGCTTCGAGTGGATTAAATGTTGAAGAAAAATTTGACCTTTTTATGAAAACTATTGACAATGCTGCAGATGTATGTTTCCCAGATAAAACTAATAGTAACAAAATTATGTGGTTTAATAATAACTTAAAAGAGATGAGGGATCGATTACACACGATCTATATAATTAACAAACTTAATCCAATATTAGTAACTAAAGAAATAATTAATAGCTATAGAAAACAGTATAGGCAGGAAATTTCAAATGCTAAAAAGAGGGCAAATGATCTGTACATAAATAGATCTGTCAACAAGCAGTCGGCCCTGTGGGACATTATAAGATCCAACTCTCAACCTGAGCCATCCTCAGCTACAGATAATCTAAATGCTGAAGCATTTAATAACTTCTTTACAGGGGTTGCGGATAATATAAAGAGCGGCTTGCCGCCTACAAATAAAAACTGCAGTGAATACTTATCGGGACATTTTGAGATCGAGCCATTTTTGTTTGGGGACGTTTCATACAATATGGTTCGAGATGCGATTTGTTCCTTAAAAAAACAGCAGGAGCTTGGACTGTTATGGCCTGAACAGCAGGATAGTTAAAAATATGAAAAATACAATTGTCTATCCTTTGACAAAGCTTTTTAATCTATGTGTTTTAGAAAATGTTTTTCCTAAGGCCCTGAAAACCGCTGAAGTTGTCCCAATTTTTAAAAACAAAGCGTCAGTTCATGATGAGACAAACTATCGGCCTATATCCCTGCTGCCGATGTTCTCGAAGGTACTTGAGTCTCTTATGAAATTCCAAATAAATGCATACTTTGAGGACAATAACCATTTTATTCAAGGCTATTTTGGCTTTAGAAATGGCAGGTCGACGTCACTTGCGGTGGAGGGTCTTATGGGATTTGTGACGGAGGGATTGGAGAGGGGTCTGGACACGTTTGCCTAATTTTTTGAATTGACAAAGGCATTTGATTGTGTCTCCTTTGAGATACTTTTAAATAAACTTTATTACTGCAATTTCCACCCGAGTAGTATTGCCTTTGTTGAGTCTTACTTTAAACAGAATACTTCAGGTAACCTTCCCCTCAGGCATGGAGTCCCGCCGGGACTCCATGGGTGCTGATTGCTGATTTACATGAATGATCTGCCTTGCTTTGCTGCTGCTTCTCCTCAGCGCAAGTTGATACTTTTTGCCAATGACACTACCAACCTGCAACATTACTACCCCCCTGAACCCCTGGAAACCTTAACCCATGATATGCAGCTAAAAATACAAGACTGGTTTATAGCCAACCAGCTTAGTGCCAATGCAGCTAAAACACAAAACATAAATTTTTCTCTTAGAAGAAGGCAGCAGGTCTTGCCTAGTGAAGAGTCGGTCAAATTTCTGGGAATTTTTCTAGGTCCTGACTTAACCTGGGAGACTCACGTCAACCGGCTCTCTTCCAAGCTCTCCAGAATAACCTATCTTGTTAGGCATTTAAGTAATCTTGTTACAAAAAATGCTTTAATGGCAGCATATCATGGCTATTTTGTTTCCAATATGTCCTACGCAGTTTTGAATTGGGGACACTCGCCGCATTGTGCTAGGTCTTTGGACTTCAGAGAAGATGTATTCGTATATTGGCGGGACTAAAATATAGGGATTGCTGTCGGACGTGCTTCCCAGTGTTAAATATTCTTACTTTTTCCATCCATCTACATTCTGGCTTGCCTCACCTATGTTAGGGAAAATATTTCACAGTACACCACTCATCATGAGGTATACAGATATGCTACACGAAGTAACTCGAACATAGTGCCTGACTTCCAGAGGCTTGCAAGGACTCGTAGGGGCACTGACCACTTTGGAGTTTTGTTTTTAATGTCCTGCCTGAGCATGTGAGAGAGGGCTCAATGGGGTTGCCTTTAAATCTATAGTTAAGAAGTATCTCATCAAAAAAAGCATTTTACTCAACAGAGGAGTACCTCAAAAATAATTTTAATGATGTGTGACGTTTATTTTAAATAGTATTGTTTTATATATTAACTAATTGTATATTTGTAAGGTTTTTTTTTAATGTTTATCCAATCTATGTATAGTTTTGTGACTATTGTATTACCATTTTTTCTGACTTGTAAGAGCGCTGTTGTGCAATTATTACCAATAAATATCTATCTATCAATGACCTTGTCTACCTTAAAACCTCGGGACTCTTTCCCATTTTTGCTGAAGACGACACCTCAATATTGTGGCAGAATAGCAATCTGGTAGGACTTAAGGAATTTATAGTGAAAGATCTGAGGATAATTAAAGAATGGTTTAACTCTAATCGCCTTTGCTTGAACTTGACTAACACTCACATTGTTCGATTTAACGATATGGCGGAGCTGCTGTTGGATGGGGATCCTCTTTCAGATGCTTCAGTGTCTAAGTTTCTTGCTAATTGATGGTGAGCTAAATTTTGAGGACCATATTTTTACCTTGAGAAAGAAACTTTCATCCGTCTGTTTTGCTATTAGAGTTGTTAGGGAGGAGTTGGGCCTACAACTAGCGCGAATTGTATATTTTGCGCTTTTTGAGTCCCCCCTGAGAGCATGGGATCCCATTTTGGGGTGTTTCCAATCAGGGACTTTTGTATATGCTCTTTGTTCTCCAGAAGGGGGACACGAGGAGAAGATCATACCGGAACAGGCAGGTTTCAGATCGGGTAAATCGTGCGGCGGGCAAACCCGCAATCTCACTCAATATATCGAAGATGGGTTTTGCGGAAGCAGATAACGGGAATCGTTTTCGTAGATCTGTCCGCTGCCTACGATACCGTGAACCATCAATCAAAGTTCTATGACATCACCAAGGACTTTCGTCTGACCAAGTTGCACGTTCCTGCAAAACCGACGGTTTTTTGTAACATTACAGTCCAAGAATCGCCGGTGGAGAGACAAAGCTTTTCATATACGTCGATGATACGGCTATAGCAGCTCAAGGTAGAACTTTCAACGACATAGAGGATAAACTAACCCGCGCTATGGAGGATTTAGCAGCCTACTACAAAAATACCCACCTCAAAGCTAATCCCACTAAGACACAGGTGTGCGTTTTCCATCTTAGAAACAAGGAAGCAAAGGATGACGTGACAGGGCCAAGAGTTGGAGCATAACAACACACTGAAATACCTAGGTATACGCCTGGACCGAACTCTGAGTTTCCCAGCACACTGTCAAGGGGAAAGTATGCGCAAAAAACAATACCATCCGAAAACTAACAAGCACAAAATGGGGACCACAACCTCACACACTCCGAACCTCGGCTCTTGCTCTATGTTTCTCTGTCGCGGAGCATGCTGCGCCGGTGTGGTTCAATTCCGCCCATACTAAGCACGTTGACGTGGCACTGAACGAGACGGTACGCATGGTGTCTGGCTGTTTGAAACCGACCCCGGTGGAGGAAATATACCCAATAGTTGGTATTGCCCCACCAACAATCAGGAGGTGTGTTGCCGCGGGGGCTGAGCGTAAAAAACAAGAAATTGACCAGAGATATGGGCATCAAATGCATCCGCGTAGACTTAAATCTCGGAAGAACTTTATGCTGGAGATCACGCCTGAAGCACACCGAACAAACCCATGGCGAGTGGCTGCTACCCGCACTCGGATCGAGGCAAGTGAAGAACTGGCCCCTGGACACCATCTGCCTTTCCCGACGTGGAGGACGCTGAACAGGTCAAGGACGGGAGTCGCACGATGTAACAGCAACCTAAAAAAGTGGGGCTATAAAGAGGATGACAACTGTGAATGCGGCGCAACCCAAGACCACCAACATCTGGCCGTGTGCCCAAACATGAGTGAGACTTGTACACAGGAGGACCTTATACTCGCAAATGACAAAGCCACATATGTGGATGATTTTTGGAAACTGAAAATTTGATTTGATATGGTGTCCCGGACACGGAAAGTAAGTAAGTTCTCCAGAAAAAAGCACTTCGATTTATTGTCAACATAAATCAAGAGAGATTCTTGAAGGCCACATTTCGTGGGTCAAAAAATTTTAACCCTTACATCGCTTTATATTCTGGAGACATCTACTCTTATTTTTAAAAATCGTTTTAGGCTTCAGGGTTCTTCTCCCTTTACAATACTCGTCAGAACCTCAATTTACCTCTACCTATCCCAAAGACTACTTTAAATAAGAAATCTCTCATTTATGAGGGTCATAAAGTATACAATCACCTGCCGAACAGCCTGAACTAAACACAGACTCTAAAATCTTTTCACTTTTTGCTTAGGAAATTGCTTCTGGGTAAAGTATACTTACATACATACAATTTGGAGGAGTTCTACCAGGACACACTATGAGGTATTCTTAAATTTTCCGGTAATGAACCTTTGGTAGTGTACATTTGACTTTCTTTCTGGTTATATGTATTTTAAACTTATTTATATGTTATCATGCTCTGTCAATAAACATTTGTAAATTTTTTGGATCAATAAAGTATTTTTGAATTTGAATTTCGGCTGGAAGAAACTGTTATTTTGAGTATCAAAGAAAACAATTACTTGTGAATCAGTATAAAGTAAAACTATGGCACCATAATTGAGAAATTATTTTGGGAGCAAAAGACACCAAGTATGCTAGTTTATCAAGAGGAAATATCAAGGCGAGTATGTCAGACTGCTTACTATGTGAGAAGTAGGAACTTCAATTCCAGATAAAACCATTCAAGACAAAATACTTATTACATGAATTTACACATAATTTAAATTTTCACATGAAATAAATATCTTATTTTATCCTAGCCTGCTTAAAATCCCATTATGGAAGCAACCATGAATAATATTCATGGTACAACTTGTCAAAATAGTATGATTCAGATACGGTGATAAACCTGTCAACTTTTTATTAAATACATGTAATTTCTCGTAAAACTGAAATTGATGTCTACAAAAAGCTCAGTTTCATTCAGTAGTTAATCTACTCAAATAGATTTTATAAAATTTACTTTGGCAGTTTGGTAGTAAGTAAGCTTTATATTCACAAAGATTATTTGGAAGAATATATTAACTATAATTTATTAAACATAATATGTAGATACATATAAGACAGCAATTTTACTATTTATTAAAATTGTGAAATATCATTGACTATGATAACCCCTTTCTATCATCAATTTTGTGATCAGAGAGAGGTGAACACAGCTTTTTCTGGTGGTAGTGGTGGTAACACTTAAAGAGTGCTGTACTTAACTACACTCTGATATCTAAGAAGTTGGTTCAGTTCTGTATTTCAAAATTTTTATTTGATTAAATGAAATGAAAAATAAACACATGCTGCGTATGAGATACCAGGACTGAATAAGTATTAGCGTCACACAGTTTCTTTAGTACCTGTTGTCCAAGTAGCATTTGCAGGGACAAAATTGTTCTATCTACTAATTCCTGATTTCTAGTAATCAGTTCAGCCTTTTGCTTGTCTTCTTCTTGAACTTTTTTTAAACCAATTAAACGTTGGCTGTGGTCTTTTCTTACATTTTCTAATTTCTTCATTGCCTCTCTTTCTTGTTGAACAGCTAAAAATAATATGAAATATATAAAAAAGATTTGCTGAGAAATAGTTTTACAGCCTCTGCTAGATGATAAATAAAGTACCTTTAAGTTCCAACTTTTGACTTTCTAAACTTGAAAAGTACTCATCAACTGCCATACAAAAAGAATCAAACTCCTTGTAAGGCATCGAGGAATGCTGGTCAAAAAGCATTGGATGAAATTCCTGGTTTGAGTAAAAATATTCTATTTCCTTTGAATCAGTTGCAGGTCGTTCCTCTTTCTTTTGAATTATATAACCCTAAAAACAACGCTCACTTAATTAAACAATGTTCATTATCATTAACAAAACACATTTTTAAGCCCTTCAAATTCAAAATTAATTACCTACATACCTTGGACAGATCTTTTTGAGCTTTTTTAAATATAATATCAGCTTCTGAAATTGCAGAAACTATTTTTTCAATATTTTCATTGATATCAAACGTTTTTCCGATTTTTGCGGCATTAGTGATCCCCTGTTTATGTAAAACATGATCCAAAAGAGAAGGTCCATATTCTAAAAATTAATATTTATTTTATATACATATTTACAATGCTTTTAGGGTTATTTAAAGTAAGTATAATAAATGAAGATACATATTTTGTTAAAATAATTAATCTGGGTTAGGCTCAGGGTTAGATGACCAAGAAATGAGAATAATCCAGACTACATTTTGCAATATATAGGCAGGTACATGTATTATATTTGTACAAGTACCTAACTTTATAAAACAATTATCTAAACCTCAAGACAGCCAATATTTAATATATTATATTGTTTGTGAGGGCATTGATTTCATTCAAAATTTTACTGATCAGCTAGGCAACTACCTAATAAAATAAGTTTTTAAAGGACATAGTCAGGTACCTAAGTTAGAAACGAGCACTTTTTTCAACTGGTCACCAGGCTTCGCTTTTTCTAATATTCCTAAAATTTTCTCTTTACTTATTTCTTCCTCTTCCCTGGCTCTATTTTGAGGGTATTTTTCCCGTACTGCAAATTTTACTTTATCACCTTCTGTGTGAGGTCGTAATACATAAAGTATGGTCATCTCATGATCGATCAACACAACGTTACCACGATCATAAAGCTCCAATATAACATGATATGCTGCCTCCCCTGTACCAAATTGTAGGTCTATAATACGATCTATGCCAAGCTGTGATAAACTTTCTAATCTTTTGTTCTTTAAGTGCTTCCTTAACTATAAGAAAATAGGCATAATTAGGTATTTTAAAATACATCCCATTATGTAGTAATTGATTTTGAAATAAAATTAAGTAAGTATAGTTATCAGAACCACAAAATAAATCTAATTATAAATTGATATATTCTATAAGTATTAATAGGTACTCATCTCCTGCAAACCGTTAAAAAAAACTGCACAAATTGCAAACATATCAATGATCACCAATATAGGTAAATCGCAAAATAACTATTGACCCCCTTATATTTTCTACCAAATATAAAACATTTATATGCAATAACTTCTCGCCACATTAGCCATGACTAATCAGGCATTCACAGAAATTAAATTGTTACAATGTAAATGATCTCACAATTGCCTAATTTACTTACTTTCATACTAAACCCAGATGGTGCAACATTTTTAGGCCACTCAAAGATTGTTGAATGGATTCGATTACCTGACTCAAATAACAAAACTTTTTTTTCCTCACTACCTTGGAACCTTATTAGATATGTCTTATTATCAATGTCGTAAATGTTGTTTACTCTCATGCCGATGAGCCTAAAAAGTTAAATTATATTAATAAACCTTAGAAACACAGAAATATACTATATTTCTTGCAAATGAAGAAATGAAACGCTTACTTTTGGAGCTCTGTAACAACGCACACAATATCAAATGTATTATAGCGAGTTTTCATATTTGAAGAGTTACTTTACTAAAATTTGAACGGGTATATTTATAATTAAAAAGCTTTCTTATTTCACAAATTTTGATGTGCAACTACCAAGCAAACTTATCAAACCAATCAATTATTGTACTTAAAATTGATTCAGTACCAAAGCCACCAATAAATAAATCATCTAATCAGCTGTTTTGCTGTCACTGTCAGTGTCAGAACTACGGAGGGCTATAGGGTAGGAGACCGATCGCAATACATTTGTTTCGGTCACAGTTTTGCATCGATAAATCAGCTTTCAAACACTGCCGCCAGAGGCGCATGTGTTTCATCCGCGCTAAAAAATGCATGGATTCTTATGGGACAATAACTATTTTTTATTGAAATTAGTTAACTTATTGCTTTCTGAGAGACAAATAACGATTTTACATGAAGTAAAAGCTATTTTTTAAATATTCATTAAAATTTCATCGACCGATTTTGCTTTATTTAATGATAAACTTGACAAAACAACATGTGCTTTCAAACTTAATTTATCTTTAATTGTTTTCAAGGATTTAGGCTTAAAAGAAGTTCTTTAGCAGTGTTTGTGTTTTATGTCACAGCAGGAATGTTTTTGAAAAAATAGCATAGCAAATGATGGGTCCAAAAAGATTATACAGTATTTCCGAAAAGTATATGCAACATAGAGGAAACTTTTTATATTCCTTTACTTACTTCTTAGAATCGATTTTTTTTTATGAAAAGAGAATACATTGAGAAAATTTATTAATACAGAAAAAGTATAGATAATGTTAATAAGAAATTAATCACCCGGTCTTAAATAATCGTAAATACAAAGTGTTCCGTAGAATAAGTACCTTTTTGGATGCATTATGTTAATACGATCCCAAAGATGCTTGGATTTTAAAAATCAGGATGTTGTAGATACACAAAGGACTATTTTTTTGGAAAGCAAATAAAACACACAACTTTAATACACATTTTTTATTATTTAAATTTAAACTCAGAAAAAAAGCAGTTATGTTAAAAAATATAATTTATTTCATTACAGTGATCAGGGATAAATATATAAATAAATAAACCAACAACAGACTCCAAAAGAAGATTCTCATCTTGAATGTGTGTGTAAAAAATGCTTACATGCCATAATAATAATGAGTGACAAAATTAATATAAATGTTTTTTTTTTAAGTTCTAAAGTAACTTGTCTCAACCTATCTATGATAGATAGACAGATAACTTATTTTATTCCAAAATAAATAATTATAAAGACGAATTTATTTTGTTTTTAAACCACGTCAAGAGTATGTTGACCCAACCGAAGCCCGCTCCCATACAGATCAAAGAGTGTATATCGACAGTATGCGACAGAAGCTAAATGAGTCAGATGATGAGTAACATTAATAAAAAAATCAAACTTGGTGTAAAATATTATAGAATTATTTTCTTTACTTTAGTAGAATATTAATAGATGTATTTATATGTCTTAAAATGTCTTTCATAATTGTTATGTATATATTGTTATTTATATATGTAAGTTATTCAGAGAACAGGTGTATACAAACTAGGAAGTGTAATGAAATGCATTAGAAGAAAACCACAAACTATCAATACTGTACAATAATTCCTATGCATAAATTCATAGGTATAGCATCACACCACTAAGAACAAAATATTGTTAAGCAGCAACCTCGGGAGCAACACACAACACAATTTAAGGAGTAAGTTACTTACATCCGACATACTTATTGTACTTAGTAGTATCTATGTAGTGATGAAGTACACAATCAGGCACTAAAAAAATATTAAAAAAAAAATGACAGATGTTACCCAGATATACCTCAAAATATACCTATATATACCCACCTTATCAATTTAATTCCTGAACATATTTTCATTTTGTTAATGGTTTTTAGTATATTTTCTATCTCTTCAAAGCCTGAAAATATTTTGTGTCCACCATCAAGCTTAATTTCAGTTTTCCCAAACAACACCTTAAAACATTCATGAAATAAGTAACAGCATATTATACAATGTGGTGGAAAGTATTTTATTAGTATCAAACAATTCAGCAGTTAACTATGACCCAAAGTGTCAAGATTTAACTTTTACTTAAAATCAAATATATTCGGAATCAAATTACAACTGTTTTATTTACACATGTCGAGAAGTCTATTTCAAAACATCACAGGAGAAATTCCAACATATATGTGACTGGGCTCATATATACTTAGTTGTAAATACTTGTTATTGTCCCAATTATGTAGCAAGTGATTAAATATTCGATAAAAAATATGCTATTACTAACATGAGAAGTAACCAAATCAAAATCAAATACCTTAAAAGACATATCCTGGCGTATCACAATTTTTTTTTGTGGTATGGTTTGGTGTTGTGGTATGGTATGGTTTTGATATAGATATCATCCCATTCAGCAAAAAGTACTTCCACAAATAAATGTACCCGACCACTGCTTATTTGGAGTGCAAATTGTGTTATAATTATTTTTCAAATTTTCAAACAAAACCAATGCTGCATCTATCTCGTTATTGACATGTGGCTTATCGGAATTTTCCTCTAAGCTATAACCTGGCATTTCAACTCCAGCTGAAGTAATAGTACTTTCAGGTGGATCGTGTAATGGTATATGTTTTATTTTTTTTATGTTTTGTATCTTGGTTCGCTCCTCGGTTCGCTCACATGGTGGTTTTCGCCTTTTTTTAGGATTTGATAAATAAGAAGGGAGATTAGGAAATATCACTGGTACTGACTGATTCTTTAATATTGGTTTTCCTTTCGGAATTCTACTAATGGTGCCATCAACCAATTTTGTTTTATAAAAATGCAAAATATCCTTTTCTGGGAAGTGCAACGCACAAACAACATCTTTTACACTAAATATTTTATCTTGTCTAGGAATTGTTCTTAGCCACTTTTGAAATGTTACAGGATCCTAAAAAGAAAACGTATTAAATCTAGGGCTTTTGTATGATTTCCCACCACCTAAGTGATAACTGGTTAAAATGGCCTTATTTTAGATATTGGCGATATAGATCTGAAAACTATAGTGTTTAAACAAAATATTTGTTAAAAAGGCGAACAATTAAACTATTTTTAATGTAATCATATTAATTTTTGTTCTTATTACTATACAATAATTTTACTCCCAAGAGTTTTTAGGTTATGTTGTTTGCAAACATTCTAAACATTGATGTAATTTTTAAAATTTTTATAAAATCGAAAGTATATATTTTAACGAATGCATTAATCGTTAATAGTGTTTATCAACAAATATTTTACTTACGTTAGGAGCTTGAAAAGAGACTTGGGTTGTTCTCTCCCCGTTCTTTCCTGAGCTTCCTATGAGAAGAATAACCCGTTTTACATCCCGGCACGAAGCAAACTCTACTTGTATAACAAGTTATGTCACTCATTGTTTATATTAATAACGCAAAAATACAGTAATAAATAGTTTTTTACACAAATAATCCAAAAAAATCTCGCGTTGGTCTATCTAATACACGAAAAGTTAAGTGCGGATGCCATCACTGCGCCTCTGTCGGCCAACCCAGCGAACTAACCAAAAACATGGACAGAAATCGCAAATTCGGCCATAAGCGTTCGGTCTCCTACCCTATAGCCCTCCGTAGTCAGAACCCAGTGTGATAACTGTCATTCCTCCAAACCATAATTGGGATTTAGTGATTTTCTATTGGTCAAAACGAAATCAATCTGTCCTTCGTCCAGCCATTGTCAACAAAGGTCCAGCGGTAGCCTAAGTGAATAGTCCAGCTATTGTCTCTATATGAATAAAACAATAGTCCAGTTATTCCAAAAAGTTACTTTTCTATACAAATAAATATTCTGTCAGAGCTAATAATGTCAACAAACCTCAGTTAATATTAAAATAAAAATACGTATAGACTTGATTGGACAGAAAACTCCTGCGCCCAGATAGTTGAAAATATCGAATAAAATCAATGACGTATTACCTCGGTAATACGTCATTGAATAAAATTCACTTATGATACTAGATGGTGCAAAATCGCTAAATTTCTATTGTCTCATCAGCCTTTTAATATCCTTTACAAGCGTAGACGACTATGTGAAAATCGGCCCCTCCTTTTGGTCGATCTGCATGGCCCTCCGCTCGCTTCGCTGGCTACGGAGGCTCAAGAAAAGGAAACTAACTAAGTGCTTAACCCAAACTAACCCAGGACATACCTAAAATCAAGAAAAAAAACTGTTAGAAACATAATCTTGAAAAAAATAATAAAAAAGGCAACGGGGTTTGAACCCGGGCCGCCGAAGTGAGACCTAACCATCTAAACTTCTCGACCACGAGAGCTTTTGGGACAGAGCTAATAATGCTGATTTTTCAATTTCAATTGATTGCATCACTAATACATATTGTAATACGATACGAGATGGAGAGGACGATTTTCACATAGTCGCCTACGCCTGTAAAGGATCTTAAAAAGCGTCTCATCGATCATCGACTACAGTTTACCTACCTATGTCATCGACCAGTTCGGTGTTCCGTCGATGGCTTTTCCCCTAAACTGTAATAATTGTTTATTAAAAGACAATCCTGTAGTTTAAGCCAGATGTACTATATATTCATTGTCTATAAAGAATGATATATTAAACAGTTTAATGACTATTGACTACTAACTCGAAAAGTTGGTAAGGTTTAATCCTTGTTTATCTATAAAAAAGAAGTAAACCTAGTCGATGGTTTATTGTTGCTCCTTTTACAGGACACTTTTTGTTCTTTGTTCGTTTTTTCAAGCAGCTTAGATCAAGCACCGACAGAGGACACATTAGTTTTTGGCAATCTTTTTCCTTTCCCTGCATAGAGTAGGATGTTATCGTGGATCGTGCTGTCTTTATTCATTTTCTCTGTTCGGTTCAGTTCCTCTTCGTCTTATCGTCTTCGTCATTCGCTGGTTGAACTTAGTGCGTGTGTAGTGTTTACCGTTCGGATAAACTTCGTCTTTTTCGCGATATGCTGTTTTAAAACTGATATTTGCAATGTTTCCAGTGAAAAGTTCGCTATTTTATGAATGAAAACTTACAGGAGTTCGTAATATTTTAGTGGACACAACCATGGTGCAGCTGGATTTTAGCTCTGTTGGTAAGTATTATATAGAAATGTTATGGAAATCGCCACCCTCGCTAACTAAGGGCGGTATTGACATTTTGCCAGTCGGGAGTGTATTGTTTCCCTTTTGAGTTTGGTTTTGTTCCTTTTACACTGTCTAATGATACGTAAGCTTTTAGATAACTCAGAAGACAGTTATGATTGTTTCATTCAATAAAATCATAAAATTCATTAAAATTTTGATCAAATTAGAACTACTGACGGGAGGCCAGCTGGAGCTCAGTTGGAAGCACCTCATCCGGGATCCAGGATGGAAAGCGGAAAAGAGGCTCAAACGTAGGGTAGAAAGGACTAATCAAATTTAAAGTATCTCTTTTGGTGGTTTTCCTCTCAGATTTCCTGGACGACACTTACCTACCTACCAACATTTTTTGCATGAAATTCTTAATTTACTTACCTGAAATGGTATAACATGACTGACCTATCCATAATGTAGCATACCTATAGGATTGTCTTACTGTCCTTAGGTACTGGCCTAGGTAAGCAATTAGGTATGAGCCAAAATACAATAAATTGTATTAAGATTCAATATGTCTAAGTACACCGTAGACCTGTGTTAAAAGCAGCCCTCAGCCCCAGACCAGAAATATGTTCTGGCCAATTTTACTTGCTCTTTATGATAAGTCATATTTTATATTTCTGGTCCTGGATTAAATCATAAACTTATTCAGTCAGGCAATCCCGAGGGCATTCCTTTACCTTTACTTCATACCCAACAGGGGTTCATATTGGCTATGACTAGATACCAGGACCGTAGCCAGCCTGTTTGTTCAGGAGAGACTGAACGAAATTTAGGGGGCTTAAGGTTTTTCTTATCTAAATTTTGGCTGGGACTTCTCAAATATATTATACAAGTTGTTTAAAAAAAAAATGGAATCTTCACAAGACCGATATACCTACTTAAATCAATATAAATATTTATTTTATTAAAAGGAGAAAAAAGTAAAATATAACATAAAATATATTCGGAAAAAACATGACACATTTACATAATATGTAATTACCTATAAAGTAGGTATAGAAAATGAAAGCAATTGCAAATATTAAGTTTGACCCAAGGTTTGACCTAATATTTAATAAGATTACAGTAAAAGTTTGTACAGTAGGTAGTTATAGTAATAATACTAGTTATATTAAAAAATAACAAACATTATTATTATTATTATTATTATTATTATTATTATTATTATTATTATTATTATTATTATTATTATTATTATTATTATTATGTGGAGATACGTGGAGATCCAAGAACTTTTGGTTGTCGTCATGTAGGATTTTATTGGCCAAAACCAGATAATCTGCAACTGATAGAGCCCAGTCAAATTATTTATGGTCACATTACAATGCTGGGTTCCCACCCTATGAAACTGTCATGATCAGACAGACTTGTAGACAGAGTAAAAAATACAGACTTTAGGTACAGGGTGTTCCAACGAGGACTGAAGAGGGGGTTATTTTTGACCTTCCCTGTATTTTTGAAACAAACCAAAATAGCCATTTGATATATTTTTTTCTGCTAAATTCAAAAATTGAACCAAAAACCGAGCCAAAAACATTTGAATCAAAAACAAAAGACGTACGCCATGAATAAACTGTTTTTTTTTTTTAAATGGAACATCAAACAGTTCTTCCATGATGTGTCTTTTGTTTTTGGTTCAAATGTTTTTTGGGTTCAATTTTCGAATTTAGCAGAAAAAAATATTTCGAATGGCTATTTTGGTTTGTTTCAAAAGTACAGGGAAGGTCAAAAATAAGCCCCTGTTCAGTCCTCGTTGGAACACCCTGTACATACTTCCTATTTATTGTTTATTAGATCAAAACAAAAATATTTTTGTTGGTTTTAGTTTTTATTATTTTTTTAGTTATTATATAAGTAGGTACTGTTTATTTTTCTATGTAGTGTTCCTCTACAATAAGTTTTTTTTGTTATTGTATAATACTCTTGGTGTTTTTTTTTTATATTTTTTGCACTGTTTGTATTATTTAGTATATAAGTTTTAATATTATTTTGAATTTTGACCAAGTCATGTGTTGTACCCTCGGATGTACCTAAGTAATATTTTTTTATTTTAATAAGTTGGTCATATTTTTTTTTTATTTTTTTTGTTTAAACATTAGTTTCATGTTCACATGTTGTTTCTTCTCTAAAACACCATAATAAGTTGTGAGTAGAATACGGGGGTAAAATAAAACTCAGTTAGTTAACGATAAAGTCCTTCAACAGTAATTATCTGCCCTGGTACATAATCTACTGTTATTAGGTCAAGTATTACATACCATTGGTACTAGCCTACTAACTACTACTTCTAAAAAGTTTGTGATATTATAAATATGGATATAAATTGTTATTAATGTCAAACTATCACTTTCTGACAGCAAAAATGTATTTTTTTCCAAAGATCTAATTGCATATAAAATTGAAAAGTTATTAATAGGTAGGTATATATCGAGGTATATATGGAGGTTCGGAGGAGATACACTGAGATTCATATAGAAATCCAAATTACCTCCATGGAGATCCCAGGATAACCCTGGAGATTCAAGGATATCCATGGAGATCTATGGAGTTCCAAGAAGTTTTCCACAAGTGGAGATTTTCTGTCCTAAAAAATCGCAAGTGACTGCCCCATCACCCAGGAGCGTTCACTGGCTACGACCTTGCTCGATACCTATCCAGATCTTGGATCCGCTGATCCACATTTGGTAATAATCCTATAACTGCATGCTTTATTCATAAACGGTCGTTGATGTGTTTGAAGCCAAGAGGGACTAAGTCAAAGACCAAGGAAGCCAATCCCGAAGCAGAAATGCGATCCCGGGATACGAATGTTTCAAAATGCCAGGCTAAGCCATATATACCTATAGTGTTTATTGAACAATCTAACAAATTTTAGTAAAAAAATGTTATGCAAAATAACAAAAAATAATACAACAATACCTTTACCTATAGTGCAATATTTACGATATTTTTTTTATGTTATAAAATAGCCTTGGGAATAGCCAAATGAATGTCTCTCTAAAACTGTTCAACACCGAAAAACTTAAATAAAATTTAAAATTGCTACAACAAAACGTTTTTATTTCTGATGAACCACAAGGAATCTATGGGAAAATCAAGCAACAAGAAAATATGAACAAATTAAGTTATTAGGTACCTAAGTAGATAGGTAAATACAAATTTAATTTAAAAACTTTCTTTTTTTTCTCAAAGAAAGTTAAACAAATCTATATAGTGTTCAATAAGTTTGTATGCTTAAAAGGAATAAAATTTCCTCGAAAATTTCGAATTAACGTCAATAATTTCTCATCGAGCTCACGAAATAACAAAACTAGATGAAAAGCAGTTCTGTGTTGTAATTAAGTAATCCTGAAATTTCTGATTTTAATCCCGGGATTGTGAAATATTTTAAAATAACAGGGGATACCAAGGGGGATCCCGTAATCCCGGGATTGAATTCCCTATTAGGTACCTGCCTACCAACATTGTCTCTCTTATTGCCTCTCTCAATCAAAACTTGGACCTATCTACATTGTGTAAATATTTTGGTTTCGACTAGAGGATTCGATTCCGGGATCTCAATTATTTTGAGGTATTTCACAATCCTGGGAATCCCGCGATTATTCGAAGGATTATTTAATTACTCTACGGAACTGCTTTTCATCTAGTTATTACTTTGTGAGCCCCGATGAGAAAATGTCTCGGAAAAATGTTGAAGTTTATTTGAAGTTTTTTCCTTTTAGGCACACAAACTTGTTTTTTTTTCTGATTTGGTTATGTAGGTAATTTTCATAGCGAAAAAAAAATTAATTTATAAATTAAACTTTAATTGATCTATAATAACGTCTTAATCTTAAAAAAATTTAATTTTGTAATTTTTTATTGAACTAAGAATACCTAGGTAGGTATTCCATGATGAAAGTATTTTTTTATATTATTTTTGCATTTTCCTATAAAATTTGCTTTATTCTTCAATAAACACTATATGCTATACGCTCTAATAAAATAAGAAAAAAAAGTTATGATAGGATCGAGGCCTATAACGGGATAATTACTCTTTGGGATTAAGTATGTATTTGTTTTTTAATTCCCTCGTAAATCCGGATTAATTATTTATTTAATAAACTACTCAAGTAGTCGATTTTGGCAGGGAAGTGGTCTTTCGCTTGTACTGTCGCACCGAACTATTTGCCTACACAAAAATAAGTTCAATACAAGAGCCAAGTAAATAAGTACTTGATTTCTATTAGGTACCTATAATATTACTTAGTAATGTTTTTATAGCACTAGTAAACAATACATAGATAGATATAGGCTATTTTTGACCTTATTCTAAATACCCTCTTAAGGTATCACTATTTTTCTATTTTACGACCCAGTCCGATATTAATAACTTTGTAGGCCCCTTTATTAAACCTCTGGCCGAGGTCCAAAAAAAAAGGCAAAGACCGTTCGGCAGATGTTCACCCGAAGACTTGCACGTGCCGTCATGGCCAAACAAATACCCTAAACCGCTCTCAAAATTTAATTTTGGAGTGGCTGCACGCCAGGTGTTGCGGGGTCGGACAAAAAGCAGGTACCACCATGAGATCAGTTTATGGAAACTCGAGCTTTGAAAGGCCGTCGGCGTAATGGCGACATGTTTCCTTCTTGAGGGGTTTATTTTTCAGATTTTTATCAAATTGGGTAGGTGGTACCAAGGCCCATGCTAAAGTAGTAAATTTGCAGTATATTCTGTCAGTTGCAAATGTTTTATTATTTATAGTTATTATTTAGTTTTTTCGGAGGGTTTTTCATAGAGGACCAGTGAAAGAAAAGGAATTAAATAGGTAGTACCAAAGCCCATGCTGAAGAATTAAATTTGCAGTATAATTCTGCAGGTTGCAATTGTTTTATATTTTATAATTATTATAGTTTTTTATAGGGTTTTTCATAGAAGGCCAGTAAAAGAAAAGGAATTAAATAGGTACTACTTACTTGGTCATACCAAAAAGTTGTGATTGTTCAAAGAAGTGGAAAGCCATGTAGGTGGCGCCCCCTACAAGTAAGAGCTATACTAAGATTAGAATCGAAATCGTCATACCAAAAAACCCCCGGATATCAAGTTTCACTACAATATTTACATTTTCATAGATTCTATTTAGAAAATAGAAAAATTAACTAAAAACTTTAACACCCTGTATCTTGAAAACGAAGGCCTCGCGGACACATGTTTATATAGACTTTTATGTTTATTTTTGGGCCCTCAAGACGTACCTGAAGTATTGACGTTTCCTCATGAATCACCCTGTATAACAAATACCCATAATATCTATATTCAAACCAAGATTAGAAAGTTTTTTGATTTCCAACAAATTTTAATGTTTGGACTTGGCCGGTTTTGCAGCAAGGTCTTCAGTTGCAAAAAGAAGTGGCTCTGGTACCGCTTTTTATTTAAATACCGTGCTTGGCGTAGTACCGATACACCCCACTGATGGAAATAATGCATTTTATTTTATCCAAGAAATGTTTGAATAAAATACTTTTAGACGTTTTCCAGATTTTTGAATTTGTTTGAACCTCACCATCTTGTATCTTGAAAACGAAGCCGTTAAAGACACATGCTTATGTATATGAACTTATTATGTTAAAATAAATCATCCCTTAAAGTTTAGCTGCATACTTAATTATCACCCTGAATATTTCGAGAATTTAAGCTAACCCGAACTAAATGGCATAGACAATCGTCGAATTCGAGGTTCGAACGGGGAATATATAGTGTTTTAAATTGCGTAAAACTTCTTTTGGGGATAATTGAATAATTTGAAAATAAATTTGCAAAATTAGCAACGCAGTTACTCTTTGATAATGGCCTCGGAGTATGGCAACTATGCAATAGTTAAACATTTAATTTCCAGTTCCATGGTTATCAGGTTCGTTTAACGGTCGAGAGGTTCCTTGTGCGATATACACAAGGCTCCAGGATTTTGGTTAATTAAAGTACTGAATTATTCAGTTTTAAATACGACATATAACTTTTAGAAATATACAGATGATAAGGTTTCTGATGCTCCACCAGATTTCCGATGCTGCAGATGACGTAATATTTTCACTCACTTTTTCAAAAACGACCATGGCCTATTTCAATATTTTTTAAATTTCGCAGCTTTATTTTGCATTTCAAGTTTGCAGCCTCCAGTTCCAGACCAGCCTAAAGCAGTTAAAGCATTTTTGTGTTGAAGTAAAGAAGGCGTCTGAAAATGTTTCTTTTGCATAAATTTAAAGACAGTATTATACATATATCGGTTGTGATAGATAAGTCTTTTTCAAGATATTTTAGTTCGATAATAAATCTTATCGCGTGTAGTAATTTAAGCCTAAGCCTTCATGCGATTGCTCAATGAAGAAAACAGATTTCTTCGAAAAGCTCTCGATAAGCCTATACAAATTAAATCGCTAGATAAATTCTCAACCTAATTTTAGTAATTCCCGGGATATTTCGGGTTGTGCTTTATCCAGCAGAACTTTGCTGCTGCTGGTGCAATTTATGTTTCTTCGCGCATTTATCCTGGTTTCCATCCGAATACAGCCATAAAATAAAAGCTTAACTACACAACTTTAAAGTCTTGATTTAAATAAACAAAACCCTCGCACTATAGTTAAATTAAGCGGTAAAATGCTAGTTAGTTTAATCTAGAATCGTATTTAGTAAAATATACACTGAAGTGTATAAAAAGTGGCGCACCTGAAATATTGATCCAGCTGGACGCTTCCTAACTTTTGAATCAGTTGATCGATCGAGCTTATCTTTTAGTAATTTTGTAGGTCTGTCCTTTGACAGTGCAGATTTTTCATTAATTTTAAAACGCCGCCGTGTGGATTTTCTGAGCAACAAAAATTTTCCATAGCTACCATTTTCGAGTTAATTAGACTTTTCCCTATCGTTTTTGCTCCTTGGAGTTTTCCTCTATCTGGCTTAGTTTGAGAGCTACAGGCTTTTGAATAAAATGGCTTACACTGCACAACATATTATTATAAAATCATATTCAAGATCATATTTATTCATTTTACTGATCATTCTTTCTGTCTTGTTTAATTTGAGAGCTACACTAAATACCATGTAAGGTCATATTTCTCCTTTTACTGATCATTCTTTTGAACTGTCATAAAGTTAGCCTAATCGACAACACATAAAACAACATGAAGGTACGAAAAAACGAATCGGTACCACAGAAGACTTGGTTCTTACCCTCTCTACAAAGCCAACCAGCGCTTGATAAAAGTACGTGAAATACGAATTAGTCACTCTATGGCGAAGCTTCACACGACTTCTGCAGAACATACAGGTATGATTGGAATAATCATGATTTGGGAATGGGTCAAGATTTTATTTACAGATGAATCGCGATTGTGTATCTTTTCCCCGGATAGCCATCAAATAGTGTGGGAAGAACTGGTAAGTGATCAAGAAGTTATGTTTAGTGAAAGAGGACGCTTTGGAGGTGAGGCAGTATAGTGATCAGGGGTATCGATATTGGAAGTTCGTACTGAACTTGTTCCATTATTTGCTCGTAATAATAGAGATGAGTTCGTATTAATGCACAATAACGCGAGGCCGCATACTGCCATCTGTCCGAAACCGACTTCTTAGGCATTGTATAGCAAAATTAAGCCACCTTTTTTCGTGAGGGCCAGCACCAGGTCTTCTGTTGTACCGATTAGACCTTCATATTGCCATTAAAAACCATCCAAATGTTTTTCTGCTACCCTATAGAACTAGCCTTTTCGCGTCTACGTTCTTTCGTATGAGTCATAGCCGGCGGCGACCGAGAAGCTTCCGGAGCTGTTGTCACCGAACATTAACCTCTTATTAATGTTCGGTGCGGTGCGTGTAGCTCTCGTCGAGAATAATAGAGAGGCCTCGCTTCGTCCAGAATATTCGCGATATATTTTAGACTGGATATAAATAGCGGACAGAACGCGTGTTGTAGTTTGGGTTAGTTAATCATTGAGTTCTGAATTGTTAAGATCTAATAGTTGTAAAGTTATAAGAGTAGTTTAGGGTGTTTAATTGTATACAGTGATAAAGACTAACACTATTTCAAAATAGTAAAAGCTGTGATTTTGTCAGAACCCACGGAAAAACGTAACAATATTGTTCTATCTGCGAGCGGTGCGTGTGCGGAGAAGATGGTGGACGTTGGACTTGAAGCGCTCTAGGCTGTAGTTTTCGGGAAAGACTTTATGTCTGGCGGGTGTTTCTGCTTGGTTCAACTCTGGGTGAAATCATAAGGGACAGCTCGTTCGAACACCTTCCGTAGTAGTATCAATAGTAAATAGATAGGTCCGCCACTTTTCTTCGATGTTTACGGCTATCAAGGTCTTTAGTCAACTCTGGGTCATCCACAAGACGGACTGCTCTCTTCTGTATGGACATCTTGAGCAAGTGTTTGAGTGCCGAGCTCCACGCATGGGAACAGGATTCCAGAGATGGTCTTGTCTGGGCCTTATAGGGCATTAAGAGCTGATGAGGTGTATACAACTTTTTTGCTCTATAGAGTGCTCCTAGCTTTTGTGCTGCTGTCTTGGCGATTTTGGTGACGTGATTACGCCATGATATGTTGTTTTCTACGTGGATGCCCAGCAAGCTTATGGATGAGGCCAGAGTCAGTGTTTGCCCGGTCATTGATAAGTCAAGTCCTGCGGTGCTTGCTTTTTTGAGAAGACAGCTGCTTGTGTATTTCCTGCGTTAAACTGGACATTATTTTTCTCACCCCATTCCACGATGGCGTTCATATCCTCATTGATGGCAGCAATCCGATTTTCTCGCTGGCGTTGGGAACGAGCAGCGCTCATTGGAGTCCGCGACAGAATGAGGATATAAGAGTGCTGTCGTCTGCAAAGCTGTAAATAGAATTGTTTGTTCTGTCTAAGAGATCGTTGATATAGAGCAGGAACAGTGTGGGAGATAATATACACCCTTGAGGAACTCCGGCATTGATTTTAAATTCCTCCGAGAGATGTCCCACCAACTCGGATGCTTCGTTCCCTTAAGAAATTGGAAAGCAGTGCTGGTAACAAAAGGATCTTGATCCGTTAGGACAGTTGAGAAGCTTGTTCTTGGTCTGCTCGTTATATCCCTCCTTACTCTCGTCAATGGCTTGCTTACACTGGTTTCTAGTCGTGATGAATATATTTTCAGCTGTCGGATCTTGGCGCCATTTGCGGTAGGCGGCATTTTTAGCATTGACTGCTCTTGAGCAGTTTTTCCCAAACAATGGTTTACTGTTTGAGATACGTTTCATAGCAGAGGGGATGAAAGCTTCCATACCAGCTAGGCTAACTTGAGTTATCTCATCAGCAGATTCAGGGGTGTTGTGATATCTTTCCAAGAAAAAGAAACATAAAACTCGCGAAGATCACGCCACTTTGCAAATTTGTAGTGCCAAACCTTTCGGGGTACCTGTGGCCCCTGTATTTTGGTAGCAAGTTCACAGGTTGCGGAGATAAGATTGTGGTCCGACGAGCCCAATGGAGGTTGGACAGTTACGGTGTAGAGGTCAGGATTAGTTGTTAAGAATAGATCCAGGAGGCTAGCAAAGTCTTTTTGACGCTCAGAGATCCTGGTAGGTGCGTCAACTAGCCGAGTAAGTCCGTAACTTATATATAGCAAAATACTTGGCTTCTCGTCCTTCATCGTCGTTTTTGTTGGAGTGTTTCAACCAGTCGATGTTATGTAAGTACGTTGAAGTCTCCTACTATGACAATTTCTGCCGTTGGATAGTTGATCTGGAGCAAATCGTTTTGATTGCCAAGATTTGAGAAAAGCCGTTTGTATTGGTGTTCGCTAGGTGGTCTACACAAGCAACAAATGAATCTGGTTGCTCGATCTGCGCTTAATTTGAACCACATGACATCGAAGTCCTTAGGTTCATATGTTTCTTCTCGTTAATAACATAAATCGTCTCGTATAAAAACAGCTAATCCAGAGTTATGTCGAAATCGGGAGTAAAGGTAATATCCGGGTATATTCAAGTGAACATGTGTAGGTAGTGCTTGATTTCACTTTTGTTTCTGATAGAGCTAAAATATGAGGCTTATTTGATGGTAGGTGCTGATGGACCAAGTTAATATTTCTGTTGCAGAAGTCCAATGGCAGTAGTATCGCTGTAGCTGACTATACCATAAATCAGACAAACTTTATGGCAATTCAAAAGAATGATCAGTAAACATGATTTTACATGTTGTTTAGTGTAAGCTTAATAAGCAATATTTTGTTTAAAACCCTGTAGCTCTCAAACTAAGGCAGATAGAGGGAAACTCCAGGCAGCAAAATTGATAGGGTAAAGTCTAATTAACTCGAAAATGGAATTGGTTGCTCATTAAAATTAATGAAAAATATGCTCTGGAATGTCAAAGGATAGTCCTACGAAATAAAAGAAAAGATTAGCTTGATCGATCAACTGATTCAAAAGTTATGATCAAAATTTTAGGTGAATCATTTTTTTTGCACGTCAGTAGGTATATAATAGAGATCAATATTTTGTAAACAATAAAATCCCTTTATATTTTTTTTTGGTTGCAGTGATTTTTCATTGCGCTTTTTGATTGTAGTAGAATAAATAGTACGACAAAACTCAATTTACGGCACTCCCTTTCAGGCGAGGTTTCAGAACTCAAGCAAAAAATCATGCAAAAGTTTTTTTTTTATTATTTGTTATTTTAAATGTTTGATGCACCGAATCACCATAGTATAATGTTGTGTTGATGCCTCGATTGTCGGTATTATAACACGCATAATCTAAAAAAATCATTGAAACTGATAGATGTTAAGTCTCTTATGCAAAAGTTTAAATTATGAATGTTTCTAGATTGAGGTATGCCATTCTTATGTAACATCACGTATACCTAATATAGTATATTTTCTTAGAATACCTAATGATAGCTTGCATTAAGACGTTAAGTGCAACAATAAATAAGCGATATTGAACTTGAGCTGAACTTCCGGCTCTTGAAAACTTAATAAAACCGCAGTCCAGATTTTGGCGTGAAGCCAACCGACCAATTTATTTGAAATCTGATCACACTACTTGGCGAGTGTAGTATCGATTATATACCTCGAGGTTGTTTTAACCACTGAAGTGCATTTTTCAAACCAGTGGAATTTTAATTGCCATTGACTAATATGCGACTAAGCTATTTGTTTATCCGCGAATATAGTACTACTTGTTGCATCTATGGTTACTAACGCCGCGTGATGGTATAGTTGAAATTATACTCATTTGTAATGACGTTATACTGGCGGCCAAAAACGTATGTTGCGTAATATTTATTTTGCAACAAATTACTAGTGGTTAATCAACAGTGATATTTTTACTGTGCGATGATAGACATGATAGAAAATGCCAATGTTACTTTGGATATATTAAAGCGTCTAAAACTGTCCATGCATAGTCTATTTATCCACGACCTTATAAATTAAGGCTATTAAAATTTCAGGAAAGAACACGATACAATTTCTTTTCATATTATTTAACGATATTTATGTGTAGACAAAGCTGGATCCATAGAAAGTGCAAAAGAGAAGACTGTTGGCGCCTTTTGCACGTCGATTGCCAGTGATCAGGCCTAACCCATTAAGGCGGAAGACTACACCTTATGGAAACGAGTTTTGTTTTTAGAGCAAAACGGTTGGTGATAGCGACGGGAAATTTTGCACACATGTGTAAAATTTAATGTAAGAATTTTGCTTTTAGCGCCCAAGTTGCCAATTTTTACATTTGTCATTTTATTTTTACAATTCCTAATTATTTATAAAAATATATAAAAATACGAAATCCTCCTTTTAATTTTAGGACATATGTACCAAATTTCAGATCGGTACCTACCATTTACCTTTTATTTCCATTTACTAATGGCTTAACATAAGTTAAGCCAATCTGTTAATTTTTAATGGGTAAAGTAGTTAGTCCTTTTAATTAGCGAACTAGATTAATCTGCAACTAATCCGATCCGATATAAACAAAATTAGTAAATCACTGCATTAACAAATACACCTCATAAGAATATTAATAACAATAAATTTTATATTTTAATTTTTAGCATATATAATAAACCAATAATTTATATTTAGCAATATACATTATTTAATGATTATTATTAACCAGATCAGCTAATAATTTTAAATTATATTAGTTTTATTGTTACTGGAAAATAAATGCGTCGGAACGGAATTGCATTTCATGTTAAGAATATAATACAACGAGCTGCAGATGCAACAAAATTGATTCGCATCAATTACCAAAATTAAGCAGCATGATATATAGAAAAAGTTTAGATAAAAATAAAAGTGTTAATCCGAAAAGCAACACACCATTGCATTACCAGGTTAATGCAATAATAATAATTCACAAAATAAAATTTTCTGTAGCAAATCAGTCTCGATGGTATTGCCAGAGTCAGAACTGAAGTCAGAGTTATTCTCTTCTTTGTCGTTGTCATCTTGGTCCGTAGTAATTCGAAGTGCCATCTTATATTTATTTATATTGCCTCCCAAGCCTCTCGAATTACCTTTTCAGTATGATTAACACATTTTTCCCAATGGGCTATAAAAATTTCGTTTATTTGCCTTGCCCATGTAGCCAAAACATCTGATGATGATCCCTTAAGACTAGAAATATATTGATCGTATTTTCGTTTATATTCGGACCACACCATTTCAGTTGCATTAAACTGGCAGTGGTATAGTGAGAATCGTAGAATTTTATGTTTATGTTTCATCAAGGAAGTATGTTTTTTCACTAGGGCAATTATTACGTGTAATGGCTTTGTCTGGAAAGTTAATATTATGTTTGTTTAACCACCCGATTAGCCTCTACTTGGTCCAAGATTTACTTGGGATTTCTTCTGATATACCAGAATGCATTCTCTATAATTATTAAAAACTTTGGAGGTAGATTCGGAACCAGCTGAGTTTTAAACCAGTTTTCAAAAATTTCCCTGCTCATGTTGTCATGAACTGTCTATAACCTCTTTTGAATATTAAAACAGCGCCTTTAATGAGGCCATTTTTTGTTCCAGCGTGAGCCACAATATAGATAACTTAATTTTAACCGAGATTCTCTTTCTTAAACATCAAAAATGTTGCATAATGCATACCAAAGTATAAATTATATTAAGCAAAGTACCACACACTAGTATATATTTTTTTAATGTTTAAAAGTGGGGATCAACCGGATTATTTGGGAGGTACGGTCCTTTAAAGTCCTCCAGAAATTTACAACGAAACAATATAAGCCATATAATCTGTTTTGTCATCCTTAAAATCCGCTAAATTAATATAAGTATTGCATTCCTACATAGGTTCATTCATATTGCTTCGCTGTGAAATTTTGTGGGCCGCGCAAAAGGGACTTTAAGGGGCCATAGCATCCAAATCATCTGATTGACACCCACTTTTAAAAACATACTATTCTGCGAGCTTTTCAGCTTTAACTCGAAAAGTGTATAAAAAGGACTAAATTATACAAATTAATAAAGCGCAGGTTTTTATGACGAAATTCCAAAAGATAACAAGTTAATTTTTATCTTCACGGCTTTTCTTTTTGAATCCTTGTGCTTGACATCATCTTGCCAGCTACTACGAAATGGTCCCTCGTCTATGAAAATTGGACTAAAACCTTCAGAACCTACATTTTTAATTTTGATTTACTCCCTTAAAAAGTTGGCTATTTTATGTACACATACGTTATCTGGTAAGTCCATTAAATAATTTCTGATGTTGCAATTTAGAAAAAGCAAAACATGTCAGGTTTTTAGAAATAATGAACCACTTTATGCTTTACCCTCGGCTCACAACTCTTCATGCTAACGTGTATTGGTTTAAACGAACCGAAACTAACCTAAATCAACCCAAATTAACTGACATGATTTTGCCACAAGTTTTGTTTCGCGCAGCCTTTTGCTCAAGCACATTAAACCCATCCAACCAAAACCCTTTGCGCTAGCTGGTACGAAACGAAACTTATCCAAATTTATCAATCCTAGCAAAAACACTGCTGATGCAAACAAACATGAAAGGGCGTAAACTGAAAGTGTGTTTAATATAATTTTTGTGTGTGAATATGTATGTTTAGCACTACTAATTATGTTTAAAACTAATCCTATTTTTTTTTAAACCATGATTTTTTACAAAAATCGTTTTCCCTCTTATCCTCTCTTTTTTCTATATAAAAGTGCTTCTAATATGATAAACTATCATTTCTATACCTGTAAACTGAATTTGAAAATCAATTGCCAGGTGGAAATATTAATCGGAGAGATTTTCTCTATTAAACTATGGAAACCGTATCAAGAATGAAATGCCTATATTGCCTCAATAATATTGCTTTGGCGAAGCAGTGCTGCAAGTTGGTATCAAATTAGAAACTTTTTCAACGTTTTTTTTTCAGTAAAAATATGGTTCATCCTAAAAAAAAATTAGCTTAAAATACTCTATAAGCCATCCTTTTTCTATTGAAATTAAGAAACTCAGTCACCAGAACCTAGAGAAATACTAAATTACACAAAGAGAGGGCTAGAATTTTAACAGCACATTGTCTAGTCTCCGTTTTTAAGAAGGAAGTGAATAATAATAACGATGAAACAGGCAGGTGAGAATATAATACCATATTTTCCAATACAAAACAGGGTGGCGACAAAAGCTCGAAATGTACCGAGCTCTAAAAATCCTGACATGTGCAGTTCGTCTTTGTGAAAAAGGGGAAAAAATATATCAACCGGTCGCTTGTTTTTAACAGAAAGTTCCAATTCAATGACAAAAGAATGCTGGTTTGAAAATATTTCTGTTGGAAAAAATACTCTGGCCAAAGTGGCGAAAAAAGCTGCGTCAAAAATTGGTTTTAAAACTGAAAATTTTAAAATAACAAATCGCTCCAACAGGGCAAGAGCAGTAGGTACTCGTGCAGGGGTAGGTGCAGAATAGTATTTAAATTAACGGTCCCCGGAAGTACTTCATCTATACGGCCATATTTGCAACTTTATAAAGGTCACTATTCGAAAATAGTATAGAGGGTATAAGAGAAGATTCAGATTGAAAGATAGCACAGCTCTCGATATCTACAGCTAATCTCCATAGTCAGCAGCGACCAACATTCAACATGGTAATATCATCTTATATTCTATACTTCAGTTTGTTTGAGTGTAAACTTGTAAAATAATTATTTTAAAAAGAACGGCATAGTCTTTCTTATCATATTTCACTTGTGGTATATATTTTTGGTGGTACTTTGACATTTTTCGGCCAAATTTGTTAGAGAGTACCAAATACCACTCGACTAAATTTCTTTCAAAAAAAAACTCTTTAAAGAAATTTAGTCTCGTCAAGTTTTACACAAAAATGTCAAAGTACAAGGAGGGGGATTTAATTCTGGCAATTTAGTGTACAGGGTTATCCAACGAGGACTAGACAAGGCGATTTTTTGACTTTCCCTGTACTTTTATAAAAAAAAACTGAAATAGTCATCTTATGTAATTTTCTCCCGCGATTTGGTTATGTTCAGCAAAAAACAATTGAACATCAAATAAAAGTGCTAGGGATCACGTTGATATTTTTTTAAATGGAACACCCTGTATATTACTACATTTTTGGATTTTTGGAAAAATCTAAACACATTTTGTGTATAATATCCTATACCTATCTTTAGCTGTTTACCAAATATTGACAGTTGAAAGTCGGGTATTTTAATACTTTGACAGGCTCTAAAATCTAAACCGCACGAGATCAAAGAAAACGGTTTGTACATTCCTATCTTGGGTTTTCATAAGCTATCGAATGATAGTAACTGAATTTAACCGGAGGTTTAAAAGTTCCGGTTAATTTTATCCGCAGGTTAAATTCGAAGATACTGTCATTCGATAATTTATGAAAACTTAAGATAAGAATGTGCAAACCGTTTTCTTTGATCTTGTGCGGTTTAGATTTTAGATTTTAGAGCCTGTCAAAGTTTTAAAATACCCGACTTTCAACTGTCAATATTTGGTAAACAGCTAAAGATAGGTATAGGATATTATACACGAAATGTGTTTAGATTTTTCTAGAGAGTCCAAAAATGTAGTAATATATATTCCATTTAAAAAAATATCAAAGTGAGCCCTAGCACTTTTATTTGATGTTCAATTGTTTTTTGCTAAACATATCCGAATTCGCGGGAGAAAATTACATAAGATGGCTATTTCAGTTTTTTTTATAAAACTACAGGGAAAGTCAAAAAATCGCCTTGTCTAGTCCTCGTTGGATAACCCTGTACACAGTCGTGGTATTTAGTGGAAATTCTAGGGGAAATGAGTGGTAATTACTGGTAACTAACCCAAGCTTTCTAAACTATATTTCTGAGTCCCTATTAGTGTCAGTTAAAAAAGCAGGATTCATTTTCTGAGTGTGGCAGCCTTGCAATAGTTTAACATCAATAACATCTTTGATAAACCGTTGCAGGTTGCAGCGGTCAGCCGTTTTTCCTACTGATTTTAAAGCTTTTAAGGCCTCGTTTATACTTACTACCAAAAATATGTATTTTGATTGACGGCGTTTAACCCGTGCTTGAGTCGTCGCCATAAAAAAAAACGTTTCGCCATTTTTTTTTTCAAAAAAACGTCGTTTTTGGATATATGAGATTTTTGAAAAAAATGTATAAAATTTGATCAACAAAATTTCTTATGAAATTTTTCGTACGACGTTAAATAACGAAAAATTTTGAAAAGAGGAGAAATTTATAAATATAATTTTTTTTACCACCCTATGATTTTGAAAATTTTATTTTTATGGTGGTAACATGTAAATGGATTCCGTTAACCGTTCCCGAGATGAAAACAAAAACATTTTTCGAAAAATAAAATATTTCGAAAAATTGACGTATGTACCTTATAAAACGAAATTTTCATTAAATCGACTGTAATTCGAAAACGGTAAAAGCTGGAACTAAATGGTAAATGTCAAAAAGAGGGTACTTTAACGTGCCGTATTCCGTTTGATCGTACGACGTTTTTCTTTTTTTAAATTAATCAAACGTGATTTTTATCTATATCTGCGTCCTCTCAGGGTCGATCGAAACGCTTCTATAACATTTTTCGATACGACGTCAATTGACAGGCATTGCATCAAGAAGGTCGTACGGTTTTTTTGTACGGAAATATTTGGAAAAAAGCGAGAAATTTTTTAAAAATATTTTTTTTGCCACCCTGTGTACGTTTTTGAAAATATTATTTTTATGATGGTAACATGTAAATGGATCCCTTTAACCGTTTCCAAGATAAAAAAGAAAACAATGTTTTGAAATAAAAAAATTGGAAGAATTAAAATTTAGTGTTATTATTATTATATACCTACCTACGTAGAAACATGCTATTTAGTTTAAATCAAATGCATAATTAGAAACTAGCTTTAATTCGGAATATTTAGTGGGAACTTCAGTGATAATTTAAGTGGTATTGAGTGGTAATTCTTGAGGTAATTAGGGGTAACAGAGGATTGAGTTGCCATTTGGAGGTAATTACTGGTAATTTATCGTAATTTCTGTCAAAAGTGGTATTTTAGTGTACGCAAATTCACTACTGAAATCCCCCTCGAAGTATACTCACCAAAATATCCACCACTTGTGATGTAATTATTGAATATTAAGTTAGGAAATTGCATTTTAGGACATTTCCGTAGTAAAATGGCAAGTTTAGTTAATATTTTCTCATTTACCAGTTTATTTATAAACTTAGAGCTTTGAGAGAAAGCTGTCGGTAAATAATCATCACTGGCTAATCAAAACTGTACCTGCGACATTAGGGAATTATGCAGGTTCATAATTTAGTTTAATTTGCAAAATAAAATGAAAATGTTCGATTAAAGTCAAATTGGCTTCTGGTTAGGTTCTAGAACACGCTAAGACTGATAACAATTTTTATGCCTGCTGGTAATTTCAGAGCGTGTAAGCGTGTTTCACTGTATACTACACCTTTTCATAGTTTGTGTTATTATTGGTTCAAAAAATAATTCGGGGGGTCATAGAACACGAAGGAGGACCAACCAGCTGTTTTGAATTACATATATAATCAGGCTCAAGCAAAAGCACAAAGGATCATGAATAAAGGAGTTTCAGGTGCCTTTCAAGCTGTGAAAAAATAGGGTCGATGACAGAGAGCGCAAATTAATATTTAAAAACATAACTAATACTCGGAGAAAACCACACTTAAGGTTATGTGAAAATTACCTATAAATAAAAGAACTTGTTGCGGTAAACAAGTAATATTTTAACCTGTTATTACCGCAAGCGACTATGATTTATAATTTCGAATAAGCTCGCATGTTGCATGTCTAATAATAATGATTAAATTGCAGATTCCTTAAAATTGTTACAAATTAGCGATGCACATGACCATATAGATTTTTTTTGCAATTTGATAAGTCATCATTAACGCCAAACCAGGATTGTACAGAGTGATCAAGATGTAAATGAATTACTTATTTTTTAACAGCTTTCAAAGCATACATTGTGAAAGGTTGATTTAACTTTTTACTTAAGTAAATAATTGAAGTGTGTATTTTATGCTGGATATTACTGAATATCCCTTGTTTTGCAAAATTATACTTTCTGTTCCTGTTCCTATGCATCATAAACAAATTTCTGGCATTGTCTTATACATTCATTATTCTTTTTTAATTTGATTATCGTGAGTGTTGTAATTTGTAATCGTTTTTGCTATTTAAAATCTCCTTAATGCAGTTTTTCAACACCACGCGGTAATTCAATTTATGTTTAGAAAGATTAAATACGGTAGCCTCAACAGCCTTCTGATATCTGACATTAGAAATGCCGAGGCTGAGCGTCTTTAGATCTAGTGTGTTAATTTGCAACAATGATGAACTTGTAGCTTTCGTGATGCGTGGATAGCATTATATTACTATCGATTTGCATGCCCTTCGGCATTCGCACACGCTCTAAAAGGGAACATTCACGTAATCCCAGATGCATAAAGCATGAGAGGGATTAAGCTCTACTGGAATCCTTTCCGTGTTGAGAATGCATAAGCTCTATTTGGAACTTTATGAACCGGAAAGTGCCAGTGACCCTGAATGTAAACCTAATGACTTTCATTATCGATAATTTTGGCTAGTAAACTTAAAGATGTGACCCTCGACGAAAATGAAAGAAAAGAGATAAAAGCAGAATAGCAGGGTAATGAAATTTAGGCCGATTTGTTTATCAAGGAGCTGAAAGAGAAAAGTACCTTATGCAAGAATAACAAAGAAGTTGAAGTTTTAACCTTTGACTTTGAAGATTTAACCTTTGACTTCCAGCCAAAAATTCCTGACAGGGAATTTTTCTATAAATGCCAGGGTTCGATTCCCGTCAGTGCCAGTGCCGACAGATGTTTTATTATTACTATTTTTTAAATTAGGTTTAACTACGTTGGGGTTTGGATAGGGGTTCGCGAGACTATGGTCTCGGTCTCGGTCTTGTCTCGGTCTCGGTCTCGAAAACGAGACCGAGACCGAGACCGAGACCTGGAAATTAGAATCGAGACCGAGACCGAGACTTACCTATCGAGACCGAGACCAAGACCGAGACCAAGGTAACGAGACTCTCGGTCTCGGTCTCGAAAAATATTTTTATTTGTTGAATTTTCAAAACTTATTTTTCTGAAAAAATAAAATTTTTATGTATGTTATTGGCAATTTATGCCAATGGGGTCCAATCAACCAAAAAATTGAAAATCATGCAAATCCGGGTGTTTATTTTAAATTGTGCTGTTTCTTTTTATTATTCTAGAAGAAAGGTTATACTGTTATGTACATAATATGTAATTATGTAGATAACTTATTTTGAGCCATTTCCAAGCAATAAACAGCTATGAGTTTTCACATTTTTCGTAATATCTACAAGGTAATAAAACATCGCGTATCCATTAAAACAACTGGATATCTGCTTCTGGTACAACCGTGTCAGATTAGTAGAATGGCCACCTTCGACCATATCCACTTATACAGTATATACCGTATACCTATACAGAGTGTCACAAAATTAGTGGACGAAGCATTAGCCCTGTAGTTATTGGTCAACAATACCTTAAATTTTTTCTATAAACATATACGGGCCTCTTAAAGGTGGGCCCCTAAAGATGTTTTGTTTCTAATTATTTCCAAAATTGTGTAAAATAGAGTTTTAAAGTTTTGGAATTCCCCTAAGTACACTAAGTTTAATATTTAGAATTCGGAAATGGAATAAGAAAAATGCCTAACATTTTGGGAGTGAATATAAAAAATTAACGTCAACTTTTTTGTGGACTATTTTCTTATTTTCTTTACAAATTTTGAAATTTTTTTTTTTTTTTGGGTGAAAAAGTGCCTCTTATTTCGTATCATTAGGACGCAGGGTTTTGAGAAAAACGGATTATAAATGTATTCCGACTGCCAAAAACGGGTGTAAATTGAATGCTATAGTTTTTCAAATTTTGAAAATCTGTCATAACTTTTTTCTGGAACAAGTGTTTCTACTATTTTATAATAATATGAAGTTCTGTAACGTCAAAAAGAATTTTTGGGGAATATCAAAAATTATAACCTTCATTTTACACCCGTTTTTGGCAGTCAGTATACTTTAAAATCCGATTTTCCCAAAAACGCTGCGTCCTAGCGAAGCAAACTAAGAGGCACTTTTTTGCGAAAAAAAATTCAAATTTTCAAAATTTGAAGAAAAAATATATAAAAAGTTAGCCCAAAAAAAAGTTAATTTTTAGATTCACCCCCTACAATGTTCGCACCTGACTAAAATTTTTTATTTTTAAATTCAGAATATTAAAGTTAGTAGAATCCCAAAATTTTAAAACTCTACTTTACACCGTTTCGGAAATTAAAGAAAACCATATTCAGGGGCCCATTTTTAAGAGGCTCTAGCTCCCTTCCCGATATACAGTATGTCCCCGGATGGGGTTAACAAGAGGACAAATGGACTAAAAATTGAAAGATACGAAAAAAAGTTATTCTTGATAAAAATTTTTGCTTCCTCTAAAACTAAGAACTGCCCAAAAAATAATACCGTATATTATACAGAGCGATCACAAATTAACAATACGTGTAATTTTCCAAAAGTAAACTACGTGATTTTATTTTATTTTAATAATGTTAATCAAAAAATTGATTGCAGAATATAAGTTATTGGAATGCAGGAATAGTATAAACAAGAATACAGGGTGCTACAAATTCGTTTCTATGTATGGGTATCTCGAAAGCCGTAAGAGATACGAGGTCGGTTAGATTGGGGCAAAGTTGCGCAATTTAAGGATGATTGACATGCCGTCGAGAAACTTAGAAAATTCCGTCTACTTCCGGAGATATCCGTAAAAACCGAAAATCATCCATTTTATTTTTATTTTTTCCTACCTTTGTTTGAAGAGATAAAGTAAAATAAATGTCACATTATTATTGCCACTTTTTCTCTTCTACAAGCTGGCGGTATCAAATTTTAAATCCGACGTTTTGCTTTTGGACCTCCCTCATCCACTTAATTTTTTTTAAACACGGACCTGGGTTTTTTATCTAATTTTTAAAAAGCCTTTGGTCTCCTAAATCCAACGATGTATCGCACTTATCAATACATCAACAAATCTAGATTTTTTCCATAAGAGATAATGTGTTAGACAGCGATGGGGCGATCGTTTCTGACCCGATTTCACTTATGACAATGTTTGTTACCACTATCGGACAAGTGTGATACATCGTTGGTTTTGGGAGACCAAAGGCTTTTTAAAAATTAGATAAAAACCCAGGTCCGTATTTAAAAAAAATAAGTTGATGAAGGGTGCCCGAAAGCGAAACGTCGGATTTAAAATTTGATACCGCCAGCTTGTAGAGGAGAAAACTGACAATAATGATGTGTTATTTATATTACTTTATCTCTTCAAAGAAAGGCAGGAAAAATAAAAATAAAATAGATTATTTTCAGTTTTTTACAGATATCTC
>MU182588.1:171480-241737 GCA_016904865.1 Pissodes strobi | reverse complement strand
TTCGGTCGCATGAAACAATAGCGTGGACTGATATAATGGCATAATGATAATGGTGGTTGATAAGAGGAAGCAACAAAATTGATAGGCGACTTTGCGAAGTCTGAATGACAATGAATGCATTTTAGCCTTGTTAAGAATCTCGTGGAGGACGAAGGGTAAATTTAATACTGTTAAAATAATATCAGAATTATTTTTCATAAGAAGCAAATTTGAATTAGTGAAATATAACCTGTTTTATGAAAAATCACTGGTGCTTCACTGTTCCAAAGTATACAGAAAAGAACCAAATTCATCTTCAGTATTATAGAGCGTCTTTTTTCTTCGGATCCTAAAATAGTTCTACATTCTAATAGAACTTGTACTGACATATCTATATATGTAAAACTTAAACTGAAAGGAGCAAGATGGCCACATCTACTCTACAAACATTTTAAAGCTTTCCTGAATCAAATGTTAACCCAAATAGAACATAATATACCTATTTGATGGAGCCTGGAAACTTTACAGTCACAGTTGTCAGGCCATATATCGATCGAGGCTGAAATCCCAATGTGTGTCTAACATGATTCAGCATCTTTTGCTAAGCTAAATACACAAATTTAATGAAGGCATAGACACGGCCAGTAATAATAAACAGGGTATTTTCTAGAATCGAATTTAGTTTTAGTTACTGTATAATTGGGCATGCTTCTTGGAGATAAGTATAGCCCATAATATCATATCTAAATATCTTTAATTTTATTAATTTCGGAGATATGAATTCAGCTATTGATATCCGTTTTTCAGTTGATGCCTAATATGCTTTTACTTCTCAAAACGTTTCAGTTAAGACATAATTTTCTTGGTATGGTCCTCTTATGGATACACAAATAAATAAGAAATGAAGCAATCACTTTTACCGACCATCTTAAATGGAGTATCCTGTACACAATAGCTTCTTTAAAACCATCAATAAAATATATTAATTCTAGACATAGTTTACTGTAGTTCAATTAAACTGTTAAAATATTTGTTTTAGCTTTTGATAGAAGAATGGGTGAATTTTATCCGCGACTTCTTCTTAGTGTAACTATTTTGGTTGTATTTTCATGGTAATGTTTTTTGGACCGTACTCGAGTGTTCATGGCAATTTGCAGCAAATACAAGAGTAGTAGATCCGGAGACATGAAGGTTGTGGCTTAAGCGCCCGAACCACGTGGATGAAGTACTATTATAAAAAAAATCCCTCGGAGCGCATCCCGTTGTATAAAGCCCTGCAGAGGGTGCGGCAGCTGGTGACCGTCTATTTCCTCCAAAGCTAAACAGGAACTGACGCTAGAAATCTTCCAAGGACCCAGCGCAAACCCCATAGCGTGAGCTCCCCCACAAACTGAGGAACGGTCTAGGACGGACTTTAGTTGCGAAAGGGTTGGGGCTAACGCTGGGAATCGTACAGGGACTCAGCGCAAACTCCACATCAACAACTCTTCCACGGCTTGAGGAAGGGTCTGGGAGTTCGGTTGTGGTGAAGTTAGGGCTCGCGTTAGGAACCTTTCAGAAACCCAGCGCAAAATTATGAAAAAGGCAGAATAAAGCGAGAGCTGAATCGACTGTTAGAAAGCTGTCAGGGCTTCGCTAAGTATGCCAAGGAAGCCAGTGCTAGTGTAAAGGCTAATACACCCAAGGACATCGGCCAGAGCTCCAGTAATGGTGCCTTTCTTACAGGTGCACAGAGGTACCTGGTTCAAGAGGACTAGGAATCGTCCTTGCGGACTGTCCAGCGTTGGTGAGGATGAGGGGGCTGCGTGCTGAACGCGGCAGACAACGAGAGATTCAGCCGAGGAGGTTGTGTGCCCGCGCTGGGGAGGCCTGGTTGCATGGCTAAATTTGTGTGTATATGTGGTGTATGTCTGAGTCGGCACACAATCAAGCCCATTGGCTGGTGGCCTCATTTAAAATCCATTCATTCAGTACAGTAAAGGATTCAGCTCATTAAATGGATCCGCCTTAATGGTAAAAACTTTTACTATTTAGGTATTTGTTACTGATCTTTAAATTATGTGAGGGGCCCTAGGGGTGCTTCTGACTGATATTGCAAAGGATCTCCCGGCCGCATTTCAAATTCATTCATTGAATACAGCAAATGGTTTGAGACATTAAACGGATGCACTTTAATGTAGCCTAAATATGTGAAAACTTTTACTATTTAGGTATTTGTTAATGATCTTTAAATTATGTGAAGGACCCTAGGCGTGCTTTTGACTGAGATTGCAAAGAATTCCCCGGCCGCATTTCAAATTCAGTCATTCAATACAGCAAGGGATTTGGCGCATTAAATGGATGCGCTTTAATGTAGCCTACCTACATGTTTGTAAAACCTTTTACTATTTAGGCATTTGTTAGTGATTTCTAAATTATGTTAGGGTGTCTAGGGGTGCTTCTGACTGAGATTGCAGAGGATCTCTCGGCCACATTTCACTCATTCATTCAATACAGCAAGGAATTTGACGCATTAAATGAATGCGCTTTAATGTAGCCTAAATGTTTGTAAAATCTTTTACTATTTAGGTATTTGTTAATGATTTTTGAATTATGTGAGGGGGGGCCCTAGGGGTGCTTCTGACTGAAATTGCAAAGGATCTCTCGACCGCATTTCAAATTCATTCATTCAATACAGCAAAAGGTTGGGTGCATTAAATGGATACACTTTAATGTAGCCTAAGTATTTGCAAAACCTTTTACTATTTAGGTATTACTTAATAATATTTAAATTACGTGGTGGGACCTAGGGGTGCTTCTGACTGAGATTGCTTCTCAAATTCATTCATGCAATAAGGGAAATGATTCAGTACATTAAGTGATGCGCTCAAGGATGCGCTTTGAGGTAGCCTAAATATTTGTAAAACATTTTTTTTAGTTAGGTATTTGTTAATGATCTTTAAATTATGTGAGGGACCCTAGGCGTGCTTCTGACTGACGTTTCCATATTTACTTTCCTATATTCTTAATATTGCATTAAAACAAATCATTGATATAAATGCTTTAAATTATATATTATCTAGCGAAATGGCTCCTTATGATTTACGTTATTTTCTTTTTATTTTCAGGGGCAATGCCAGACGAGGGAGTACCTGACATGACAAGTCTCACAGTCCTGGACGAGGCAGTCATCAATAAGAATCTTAATGTCCGATATAAGAAAGACAACATTTATGTATCCTTTTTAAGTACCATTAAATTGCTGCATTGTGACGTTTAAGAATTTAAGTTGTGCTGATTATGTTTTTGCGTCTCAATTTGTCGATAACATAGAGTCTTTGTTATGAAGTAGGAACTCAGGTGAGGTAAGTCGGTGAACTTAGAAGATTACTAGATCAGGAACGCTGACATGTTTAGGCAGCAACGGGGCATTTATTAAGTTTCCTAAATTTTTGTCTCTAAGTTTTAGAAATATAAGTGTCGACTAGGAACTGTTATAATGTAATTTCTTTACACATTATATGACAGCCTATAGTTGAGTTCATACAATGTAAAAAGTAGGCAATAGGCACCGAGCAGGTAGGCAACTATTTTAATAGTCATTAAGATAACTTTAATATCCGAATTACCGGATGGTAGTTTCTAAAAACCAGCGTTATAACCGTATAAAAAATAAGCTGTGTTGATAACTAAAAGGCATTTATAATAATGTAACTTTATATAAAGAGCTATTTTATGACAAGCTTATGCTTCTAAAATCATTGTTACTGTTATTATTATATATATATCTCGGAAACGCGCCAAAATGGAAGGCATAATTTCATTAGGGTTTGCGAGGGTTGCCTTACTTTTTGTACACAAAATATAACCGCCCTTTCCGGGTACTTTAGTAGGTAAATACGAAAATGTAGATTATGGATTACGTGTCTTTTTTTATTTCTAAAAATATAATGAAAAAGTCAATGCTCGCCTCTGACATTTAGGGGAGCAACATTCGACTACATTTTGAATGATGAACTGGCATTTCGGCAATTTCCTGTTTTAATTACCCATAGCTCACTGAAACATTTCAATTGATTTTCTTCTGCCGGCTAGTCCAAATGTTGGTGCCAGTCGCCATTTTAGAGACTATCAAATTATTAGAATTAGAGCCCTAGTGTTGATATGTTTTAGAACTTTAACAGATATTTTTTTTTGCCTTGATATATACTCTGCTGCAATCAGAGCCGGATTTAGCTTTTGAACCGCTCCGTGCAGGAGTAAAAAATTGAGCTTCCATGGAACTAAAATGTAAGCATTTCAAATAATAAGGTATATGGTATGTTTTACATTTTTGGCGAACGTCCAAAAACAACAGTGTAACTCAGTTATTGACACCATTTACTTAATAGTATATTATTAACTAAAGTTTAGAAGAGGTGCGAAGAAGCAGCTCCTGATTTAAGACGTGAGGGTAATTATAGGTTTCTAAACCGTGGTTAATATAATATTTTTTTGTTAAAGCATTCACAAAATCTTGCAGTAGCTGTTAATTTATTAATTTTAGTTTCATGCACTGTGAATATGTGGTTGCTGTCTAAAGATTCCTGTCACGCAAATCGTATTTAAATCACCTTTAATAATTGTCGACATTAAAATCAAATTGCTAGCTTTCAGAACTTTGATAGGCGGTCAATAATAATTGCCAGAGGCCTCTATTATTAATGTGGGTAAATAATGGTGCATGGTTATTAATATTGACTTATAGGGGGAGGTAGAGAAAAATGATTTTTCAACCTGAAAATCCGTTAATTCGTGATTCTAAAGTTAGTAGTGGAAAAATTAAAAAAAAAAAAACAGTTAACAATAGTGTGATTTTTAGCGAACTTTCAATTCAGAGAATTTTTTAATTAATTCAGAAACTCCGTTGCGATTTTTTTATCATTTCATTTTGGCAATTTTGCGCCTCTCGATTTTTTATCCATGCCGCGGAACACGGATTGACGCGACACACGCTGTGTTCGTCCGGCCCTGCAGTGCAATTATCGTAACTAATTTTGCACCATCGTAGAAAAACGGTAAAGTGCGTGAATCACCTATATAGTACAATTCATCTTAAGTAACTTTTATTGTTAGTAATTTGCACATTCTTGGGAGACCTTGCTCCTAACAAATGCATTAACACATTTAAGGTTAACAATTGAAAGTAACCATGTTTGTGTCGTTATACAACTTGATCCTGCAACTGATTAATATAATGCATTGATATGTTTTATTGGTGAATTGATTATTTGCTTTCGTATCATTAAAAGTGCGACAGAAAATTTCAAATAAAGTAAATTGATCTCTTTAACGTTTAACGGTCAATATAGTTATTTTTATACTTAGAGTATATAGGCCAGGACGTGGGGGTTTTTTGAGTGCAAAAGGTGGAGTAGAAATTATTTTTTAATATGTTAATTATGGGTAAAACCCTGATAAAAAATCCAAATTTTCGACCTTGAGGAGGTACCGCGCGCGCCGCCAACTTGGATTATAGGTACAAGAAAATAGTTTTTGAACGTATCTCCGTAATGGTTCATTTTTTGACAAAATATGAAGTTAACAAAGAAAGGGAATAATATTTCCGGTGTGTTATGTTTTTAATTTTTTTTTTGCTTTTTTTGCTTTTAACAGGGGAATAGTTATACAGGCGCAAAATTTTATTATATTTAACTTTGTTAACTTCATATTTTGTCAAAAAATTAACCATTACGGAAATAACGTTAAAAAACTATTTTCTTGTACCTATAATCCAAGATGGCGGCGCGCGCGGTACCTCCTCAAGGTCGAAAATTTGTAATTTTGATCAGGGTTTACTCATAAATAACATATTCAAAAATAACTTCTACCCTACCTTTTGCACTGAAAGGGTCTTTTTTGGTACTCACGCACTGTACTAATAGAGAAATAATATATTAGGGCTAACAATAGTTTGCACCTTTAAAATGTATATCGTCAAATTAATTTATATGGGATACGTTATTCACATCACAACCTGTAGGGTAGGTTGCATGTGGCAACTCTGAGCACCTGCTCCGGTGTACTCTGGGTAGTGTAAATCTGCCTTTTAAGCATTATAATATAAGTAGGGGAAGCTGTTGTATAATGGGACATTCTTTTTTCAAGTTCACGTTATGTAAAGCATTGATTGATTTAACCACATTTTTTTGAGTTGATTTGATAGGTATAAAAATACAAATATGCAACTAAATATTTTTTTAAAATTTTAAAAGCTGACTAAGCAATGAGCTAGTGCCAATATGCACTCAATTTCCGCTATATGCATACTGGAAGAAGTGGGCGATAACGAAGAAAGTTGTTTCTTGACTTGGTATAAAAGTCAAATTTATTCTTTAATAAAATATATTTTAAAACAGAAAGGAACAACACTATACAGTATGAGATCAAAGTAATTTAACAAAGGATTCAAGCTAAACCTAAGTATTTACCAAGAAATCGGTGGACCTGTTGCCTGTTGAATTACGAAATCAGAGGGCAGGCAAGGAAACATTTAAGAAAATTCATACATTTTTGTCGTAATTTATTCGACATTTTAGCATCTACTGTTGGCGGAAATTTTGATTTGTGTCAGTACACAACAGTTTCCCCTACAGTCAATGGCATAGTTTACCCATATTCCGAATACAATCCGAACTATCTACTTATTTTTCAGCTCTTTGTTATTTAAAAACTTTTTATTTTTAAGATTTTTCATTTTATTAAATCACATATATTTTTTTATACAGTAAAAAATAGTAGTAGTTAGTAAAAAAATACTACACATTTATTTCTTTACTTTTATTTTTTTTCTATTACTTTATTTTTTCAGAAAATTGTATCACGCTTTTTATTATCTTGTTATTTAATTTATCTATCACCTCAGATTAGAAGTAACTGAGAATGATTTTTTTTATGGCATTTTATGGAATAAAGTTATGTTAAGAAAATTGTCAATTAAAGACTCATAGACCAGAGCGAGCTCTCTTGAAGCATGCAAAATAAGTCTGAGCTCAAAATGGCGTACAGTAAGGGGAGGTTAAATTTATTTAAAAGGGCCACTAACTTGTAGACGGCGACAGTGTGAAGATTCCCAAGTTGTAATTTGGAATTCGCTTTGGCTTAGGCTTCGCAACCAAAAAAATATATAAATAATATCAATAATAAAACTAGAAGTTAAATCAATTTAAAACAAAGAAAAAGAGATCAAAATGATTCAATTATTGAGCCCAATCAATGCAAATCAAGTATAATTACTAACTACTTTTCTTTTGGAGCTCTATCTTAAAGATAATAAATGAAGCAGGTGAACGAAAAAAAGATCGGTTTATTACCATAAAACGGTTGCATCGATTTGTTTTCACAAAAGTTGAAAAAGTTAAAGTTGAATTAATTATATGGCGCTGCAGTACGTACGGTACTCGGTGTTACTTAGAATTAGCGATGAAATATAGCGACCAATTGAATTTCTTGTTGTAAATACTACTTGGAATAATGTACTTTACTTGAAGTAATACCTGAGCCTAATAAAGAATGAAAACTGTAAATTTGAATGAATAAGTCATTCTATTACTAACGTAATAGAGGCTATTACTAACTATATCGAAAGAAAACTCTTGATTAAAAGTTAACATTACAAAACAAACTTTTCAGTTAAAGTTAAAGGAAAATTGGAATGACGTATCTCTTATGTCGATTAACAGAGAAACCTAGTCTTAATATATAAATAAAGAACAATTAGTAAAGAGATTCAGGTCTGAAACATCGAAACAATCAACTACTGAACTGCTCAAAACATAATCATGTTCCATTTACACTTCCTGAGTCCATACGTTAGGACTGGTAGAATGCACTGGTCAAAAACACGTGATTTTAGGTGTTTTGCTATGTTTTTGTTTCGAAGAATATAAGACAGTTTTCTAAAGGCAACCCAGCCTAATCGAATTCTCCTTTTTATCTCTTCTTTTTTGTTATTTCTTCCTAGTGTTATTTTCTGTCCAAGGTATATGTATTCTTCCACTCGATTTATTTCATTTCCATCTATTTCTACTTTCACGGTTTCTCCTGGGTACATTAGTTGCGTTTTGGTTAGGTTCATCTTTAATCCAACCATAAGGGATTTTTGGTGTAGGTCTCTAATCATTTCGTTTAGTTCTTCTATGCTTTTTGCGATGAGTATGATATCGTCGGCATATCTTAGATTCGTTAGCCATTGGCCGTTAATATTGATCCCTTTGTCCATCCAGTCGGTTTTCTTAAACACGTCTTCGAGAGCAAGTGTGAAGAGTTTTGGAGATAGTGAATCACCTTGTCTGACTCCTCTTTTCAACGGCACAGGTTGGGTGTTCTCATGTGCTATGCATATTGCTGCTGCTTGGCTATTTATTTCTTTGATCAGGTCTATGTATCTTTGGTCGACTCTACTGTTTGCCAGAGATTTGTAAACGGCCCAGAGTTCTATGCTGTCAAAAGCCTTCTCATAGTCAATGAACACCAGACACAGTGGGAAGCCATATTCGTTTGACTTTTCTAACGCTATTTTCATTGTGAGCAGGTGATCGTTTGTTCCATAGTTTGCCCTAAAGCCAGCCTGTTCTGGGGGTTGATAGTCATCCAGTTTTCGTGTCAGTCTATTAGTTATTACTTTTGTTAGTAGTTTAAGTAGGTGTGACATCAGGCTTATGGGTCGGTAATTTTCTAACTTGGTGGTATCTCCTTTTTTGTGTATTAGTATCACCTGCGCTGTTTTCCATTCTCGTGGCACACCACCGCTATATAGGCACCCATTGAGCAGAGCAGTAACCTTTCCCAACAAATTTTCTCCACCCTCTCTGATTATATCGATAGATAGGTTGTCTTGGCCCGTAGCTTTATCTGATTTTGTGCTATTTATGATCTTTCTCACTTCTTCCTTTTCAATGTCAGGAATTTCTTCTGATCCAACGTTTAACACTCTTATATCTGCTCTGTAATTTTCTTCATTATCAGGGGGTGTTTTAGTTTCATAAAGGTCTGTATAGAATTCTTCTATTCTACGTAAGATATTATCTCGATTGTGGATAATAATCCCTTCTTTATTGCGTAGTGCGGAAATTTTGTGTTTTCCCTATGCTTTGTTTGAGACATTTCATTCCTTTGTTATTTTCAATTACTTCATTTACACGTTCTTCTTGCATTTTGTTTTTATGCTCTCTCATATTTTTACGGATTTTTCGGTTGATTTCGGAATATTCTGCGGTTGATCTTTTATTATCTTTGGCTAGTCGCCGCCTTTCATTCATAAGAGCTGTTGTTTCAGCACTAATGATGGTTTTATTCCCCGTTCTTTTTGGTATTTCCTCCTCTAGTTTCATCATTGAGTCTTGTATTGCTTTTGTGAGTTTAGTATTTAGTTCTTCTACTCCCTCATTATTGATATCGATATTGGCTATGTTTGAGTTTATTATTTCTTCAGTAAGTTCCTTTCTCTCCTTGATGTCTTTTGCCATTATTCTGATTGTTTGTTTTTTAAGCATTCGTCTTCTTCTTTCAAGTTGTTTGTTAATGGTTACTTTGGCTCTCACCATTCTATGGTCGCTACCTGTGTTAAATTCGTTCAGTACTGTAACGTCTTGAATTATTTCCTTGCTGTCGGTAAGCACATAGTCGATTTCGTTTCTTGTTAGTCCGTTTGGTGAGATCCACGTCCATTTCCTTTTTACTCTTTTTTTAACTCGCGACAGTACCACTAAAAAATTTTTGTATTCTACCAACAACCCATTCCTACGAGGAATGACGACATTCGAGAACCGAACCCACTCATGTTTTGTGATTTTCTCCATTTGCGATACAGCATGCATCAAAGATATTCATGTTCTATGGCATGCATGCTCTATACCGTATCTGTAATCTTAAATACTCAGCAAGCGGTCCCAAAACTAAATATTTTTTTCGATAACATAGTGGTTCGGAGCACGCATTCCTAGTTGGTCGGCCAATTGTATCACAAAAATGTGGTTCTATGATACGCGCAACACGCGTGTCAATTCCAGGAAACAATTCGATTCCTCAAAAGTCACAGCCACGCAAATAAATTTAATGGGATATGAAAAATCAATTTAGAACCGAAACAATCGGCATTGCATGGTAAGGTTAATTGTCTCAAAATGATATATCATGAGTTTGTTTTCATTTTCATTTGCAATTTAAAAGGGCTCTAATCGGCCCCGTTTCTTCCAGGAAAGTTAAAAACTCAAGCCAATTAAATAGAAAAAATTTGCATTACCAAATACTGAAAAGAAAATTTCCTAAAAACCAAAGAAAACTAGGATATACCATCTAGGAATTTGACCAATAAGGTCCAGTTACCCCAGGGAATCGGCATAAAATGCATTCGAATCAGGACCCAATACACCCATACAAGGTTTAAATTTTCTAATATTAAAGAATCGTGGGACCGTTCAATAGCAAACTCTTTATCGCGACATTGCACTGTCAATCGCAATTGCGAACCTTGTTCAATTTCCAATTATAGAGAGAATAGATAGCAGGCTTTGTGCTAGATCCACTGGAAGCTCTCCTCCAAAATTTAAACTAGTCAATCCCTACGAGCCCCATCCTGCATGTGACACAAATGCCAATGTTCTATATTCTACGAATAACACATTCCTATGAGGAATGACAACATTGGAGACCCGAACCCACTCATATTTTGTGATTTTTCTCTATTGAAATACGTTGCACTGCGACACTGGAGTGAATGTTTTATACCTTTAATTTAATACTCAACAAGCCGTCCCAAAAGCAAATACTAATTTATAAATCACAGTCGATAACAAAGTGGTTCGAAGCACACATTCCTAGTTGGTCGGTATATTTATCACAAAAAAGCGCTTCTACGATACGCGCAACAAGCGTGTCAAGTCCAGGAAGCAATTCGATTCCCGACACGTCACAGTCACGCAAATAAATATGCCATAATAAAATACTTAAAACAGAAATAATCAGCATTGCATGATAATAATGGCTACAATTAACTTCCACTATGCAAGCAACTACAAAAGAAGGTAAGAATAATTGCACTTTAGAAAGCTCTAATTAACGCCGTTTCTTATATGAAAGTTAGAAGTTCGAGCCAATTAAGTAGAGAAAGTTCCCCAAAACCTAAAGAAAACAAGGATACACCATCTAGGAATTTAACCAATACAGTCCAGTTACCCCAGGGAATCGCACCCATACAAAGTATATATTTCCTAAAATTAAAAAATCGTGGGACCGGTTAAGTAATCTCAAGCGAGTTCAATGTCATCTACAAGCATGTTTTCGAAACAAAATTGAAGTTCAAGCCCCTGAATCCCACTTACTAAATATTTATTTTCATTTAAAGCAAACACATATATGTGACTTCCTTCTCCCTTTCCGGAGGACTATGAAATAAAAGCATACTATTGAAACAGACGGTCAGATCACTGCAACGATATGTAGATGTAAAATGCTGGATTTGGTCCGGAATTAAGTACTATGTACTATAGTCAAAAGCGATCTTATCGTGCGGGTCCAAAGGTCACAATTTTCAGTAAAAACTTCATTCGTGGCAGATTTTGCGTGTAAAATCTGTCAAGGGAATGACATTTTGACTATATGATTAATACAGGGTGAAACAAATTCGCTTCTCACTATTGGGATCTCGTAAACGGTAAGAGATACAGCAAAGTTTAAATTGGGGCAAAGTTGCGCAATGTAAGGGTCATTGATATGCCGTTGAGAAATTTAGAAAATTCCTACTACTTCCGGAGATATCCGTAATAAACCGAAAATCAGCTATTTTATTTTTATTTTTTCCTGTCTTTATTTCAAGAGATAATATAAAATAAATTTAACATTATTATTGCCACTTTTTCTCCTTTATAAGATTGCAGTATCAAAATTTAAATCTGACGTTTCGTGTCCGGGCCCCCACCGTCAACTTCATTTTTTTAAATACGGACCTGGATTTTTTATTTAATTTTTTAGAAGCTTTTGGTCTCCTTAAACCAACGATGTATTACACTTATTAATAAATCAACAAATCTAGATTTTTTCCGTAAGAGATAATGTGTTAGACAGAGATGGGGCGATCTTTTTCGACCTGATTTCATTTATGAGAATATTTGTTACCGCTATTGGACAAGTGTGATACATCGTTGGTTGTGGGGGGACCAAAGGCTTCTAAAAAATGAAATAAAAAATTCAGGTCCGTATTTAAAAAAATTAAGTTGATGATGGGAGCCCGGACATGAAACGTCAGATTTTAAACTTGATACTGCCATCAGTGGCGTAACTAAAATGTTTTGGCCCCAACGCAAAATACATAAGTAGGCCCCCCTTTCCGTCACAACTCACAAATACTAAATCAAAATCAAACAACCAGCTTTAATTTTTTTATTTATTTTACATATAGCATCAAAATATTTCTTTTTATCAAAAAAGGCAAAACTCTAAAATAACTTTAAATCTTAGCCAAGCAATAGTTATTAACGAAGTTGGAAATATTAATGAAATTTAAGAAGTTTAAAGCAACACTCGACTACACTTATTAAAATCTAAAACGATTTTTTCTCGTTTTAATTCATATGCATATTTAAGATCTAATTTGTTGGGAGTTTCACATTCGACGGAAATTAAAGATAAATATTTAAATCGATCTTGCATGCCCTATTTGGTTCCTTAAATAGTTTACTAAAAGATTCTTCGGCTGACACAAATATAATCGGCATGATAAAAAATAATAATAGGTCAATGTAAATTTGCTCAAAACAACATTTTTTTTTTGCAGTCATTTCTTGATTTAACTCTGTTTTACTAAATTGTAAAAGAGAAATTTTGCAATATGATTTGAGAATATTTTTGTTGATTGTAGCTTTTCAGGATTTTAGACTTTGTTGCATTTATGAGATTATTAGGTTGCAAAAGAAAAAGATACCACTTATCTTATTTAACCCTGTAAATCTAGTTGTTAACTGATACTGTATAATGTCAATAGCTGATAAAAAAAACACCAATTTAAAAAAATTTAAATTTTGTGTGTGCTTAAACCACACGATAGAAGTGAAAACTTCAACAAGCGGGGTCATCGTTTGTCAGAATTTCGATCCGAGCCTTCGTTGTAGAGATACCCCCAAATCCCCCCGTAAATTAGAGGATTAGAGCCCCGGTCCCCACCGTATGGTCTAAGGTGGCCCCCCATGTGGCACCTCCCTTGGCCAAACGGGGTGGGGTACGGGGTCCCATTTTCGTCCAGGATTTTCTTGTTACCCCGGCTACATCCCCTGAAAATTTCAGCCCTATACCTATACGGGGACATGCAGCCTTACGTTACGTTATGTGACGGCGTTACGTGACTGTTCGGACTCATTCAACCCCCACAAAAAAAAAGTGCAGACCGCACCTAAAGAAGTTTTCACTTCAAAAATGTTCCCTGGAATCAAAACGATGATCTAAAGTTTATTCAATAACTTGTCGCCTACTCTTAAAATTAGTTGGAATGTACCATTTCAAAGCAGTTGTTCGTGCTTCTTTTAGAACCTCATTATAGCGTTGACGGTAGTTTTCCCACATTGCTTTTTGTTCTTAGTAAAACAGAACTAGCTTCGTCCAAAGCAATTGTTTCTTTTTGTAAAGTTTTGGAAATACAATTCACTTCTGATAACACATAATGTAACCTAATAGATAAGAACACCAACTCAACTCAAAATCTAGTATACTTTTCTTTATACGCCCAGCGTCTTTTATTTCATCCCTAATTTTACTTGAATGCTCAATTTTTTAATTTTTTTTACACATTTACATCTTAATGGTTTATTAACAAAATGACCTAAATCACTTTAGAGTATTTATTGTGTCTTTACTTGATATTACTGCGTCTGACGATATTTCAGCTCCATCGAACTTTTTAATTTTAGCACACAGAAAAATTAAGTCACTTGTGCTGATGCCTGTGGTTTAGCCATCCGAAGTTGTGTTATACCGATCAAATATTCTGTGTGATCTTCGTCTTGAGAAATATAATTATTGTAAATGGACGTAATGGTTTCAAATTTGGCTCAGACTGCGATTTCGTCGAACATAAAATATTTTCGAAATTTTTCTCTAATTCCAATTCTTTTTTTAGTTTTCTTTTAATTGCGGGCGGTTTTTATATTTTTTTTCTGGTCACTAATTTTTAAAACGTAGGAAAAATTAGCGTATCAAATACTAAAACTATAAGATAATGGTAAGGTAATGCTCTTGGCAACAGGTTAAAATATGTCAACAAAACGGGAGTCCCGGAATGTCAAACCAAAAGACATTGGCGCTCACTGCGAATCAAATCAGAACTAATCCTGATCTGCGACTGACGAGTGTCGCGACGCTGATGTAAATTTTTCATTAGGTATTAAATTATGCAGAACTTAATTAAAAATAATCCTTGCTTGACAGAAAGGTATTCCTAGATTAAGTTGACAGAAACCTTCAACATTAGGCACTGGATGAGTGGGCCCCCAAGCCTGGGGGCCCCAACGCATTGCGTTTACTTGTCTTATGGTAGTTACGCCACTGACTGCCATCTTATAAAGGAGAAAAAGTGGCAATAATAATGTTAAATTTATTTAATATTATCTCTTGAAATAAAGACAGGAAAAAATAAAAATGAAATAGCTGATTTTCGGTTTATTACGGATATCTCCGGAAGTAGTCGGAATTTTCTAAATTTCTGAACGGCATATCAATGACCCTTAAATTGCGCAACTTTGCCCCAATTTAAACTATGCTGTATCTCTTACCGTTTACGAGATCCCAATAGTGAGAAGCGAATTTGTTTCACCCTGTATATGACAATACCATTTTTATGTGTGTCTTATTTGGAAATTTAATCAACTTACCAATTATTTTATTGCTACCCATCTATACGTTACGCCTAAATCATGCATAAGGGGCTATATAGCATGCATTTTTTGCCAACGATGTAGCCCTGTGGTCTGCAACGAGCTTTTTCTATGGTACCTTTCAAAACTCCACATTTTGTCATTTTACTGAAAGCCGTTTGGATTATATTGTATGAATAACCGAATGTAAAATAGTCGTTTTCGCCATTAATCGGGTTAATTTAATTGCGATTTATATATTTGGGGCTCGATTGAAATATCTGCTAATTTTCACGACATAAAGGCGATGAATGATATTCATTGCAGCCGTATAGTACACAGTTACACCTAAACAAACAACTCCATTAGTATCATCATTCGAAAGCAATGTAAATTCTATTTTAAGGGGTCATAACGACGTTCTAACGATTTCATTCAAAATTAGCAGTCACGGCTAGAATTTATGGTTTAGTCTAAAATTAGCTTAGTTATGTTTTTGCTTTTGGTCATTTGGTGTAGGTATATGCAAAAATGCACAATTAGAGTGCCAATGCTAATTTCAATTGAAATAATCCCTTACATGGGATGGCATAATGATTATTTGAAACATTCTGCTCAATAAATCCTCAGATTCTCTAAATTCAGATATCACCCCACACAACATAATAGTTTAACTATTTTATATATCCTTTTTTTCTCATTGAATAGTGTAAGTAATAATATCTTTGACTTGAATACACAGCGAGGTAACATTTTTTTTAAAGCCACATAATAATAATTATTATTAAATCGTCCTTTCTCCTGATTGAGCATGTTATGGTTTTCGCAATTAAAATGTAGCCTGGGTACGTCCTTGGATATTCTCGGCACCCATATATTTATTATATGGCTATCCCTAGGAACACACCACGTAGCGCGAGTGTCAACAATATTTTTTAGCTGTAAAACCTTAGATATATTTTAATTTGTTTTCTTGGAAGCCACAATGTCAATAATAGGATTTCATTCCACCATATCATACAGTAAGTAATATTACAGGTTTGTGCAAGGGAATTCCGGTACACGTAATGCGATGAGCGTTCGTAGCATTAGTCATTCACCCTCTGTGATCTGGAAAATCAATTCTTAAAATTCCGGCCAACCGGAACGTGTTGACAAGGCCTTAGAATAAGGATATTTTGTAAGTATTCTGGGACAAGGCTTTAAAAGTGTCCAATTTCTTTACCCTTTACATTCTTTATCAGATAGCTTTAGAAACGTTGTCTATATTCTAGATTTTGATAAGCCCATTTAACGAAATTTTTGGACAAAACATGCTTTTTATATTCTTGGTCAACTGGCTCCTTTGTGGAAGCCTTAGATAGGTAAACATTTTATTATTTTTTCCAAAGCTTGTGTATTGATAACCAAATATATCTCACCCCCACGAATTTCATTAAAACTTTCTATATAATTTTAAACGAATTTTTCCCTAATAACGGTCGTCACGAAAAGTTAACATCAGACAAAATTACCCGTTTCTGTAAGGAAACTTTGCTGTTCAGGATCGCAACAAGAAATGACGACCGCTATTGAGCTATTTTTCGTATTTTGTTTAATTTTTCGTTCAGAGCGCATGTTCGAAATTTTTCTTTTCATTAAATATTTGTAGCAATTATACCATCTTTGCTGAAAAATTTGAAGTTACAATAATTAGTGATGATTTCATGTTAATTTCTTATTAATAATTCGTGCATATGAAAATTTCCTTGATGCAGACTGAACGCCCGAATGATTACAGAAAGAAACTTTAAAAATTTAATTATATTATTTGCAGCAAACCTCTGTCAAGAGCTAATTAATTAAAATTAAATTCTTTTTGCTTACATTGAATTTGCTTTCTTCTTTGATACAGAACCAATTATTTCTATATTTAATTTATATCTTAGTTACAGATGGTTCTTAAATTACGTCGTTGTAAGTCATATATATTGCCTTGTAAATATATACTATTACGGTCCTGTCCCGATGAGAAATGTAACGTTAGTCATCACTTTCTGTGATTGAGAAAATCAATTCTTAAAATTCAACCGAATCGAGAACCGGAACCTCTTGTGACAAGACTGAGTCATGGCGGAGGAACGTTCTTTTTCGGTCTTTGTTGTATTTAAATTAAAGGTCTTTCTTCAAGAGGAAGTAATTTTTGGGTTCGGCGGCCTTCAAACTATGGATTATATATACGGTTGGTGCATGTATTAAATTATGATAAAATAATATGTGCAGGACTTTGGTCTTGATATAAGTCAATTGATAATACCTCATTGAATTAAAAGACTTTAAATATAAACTGCTCGCAGGATGAAATGGAAAATCTGATTTTTTTTTTATTGTTGCTTTCAAATATTGACGCTCGACTCCATTGGAAGTGTTTTGAATTGGGGTAGTAATGGTAGAGTCATGGTGTACGTACACCATGGGTAGAGTAATGCAGAAAGTTAAATAGTTATAACCTAGTTTTGTGTCCACCGCTTATTGTTATATTAAATTAGTGATTAAAACCATGCCAAGGTTTTTATTTAATATATATTTTTATGACAACATACTTGGGTATGTTTTCATCACCCGCTGAATATTTTATCCTAAAATTTCCTTTATATTTCAGCACTTTTTAGATGCTTCAAATTGATGCTGCTTTAGGAATAAACGCATTTATTTGCTTTTTCATTATGAAATTATCTTATTCGTTATCACTTAAGAAGCAATTCGTCAATATTATAGGTATTATCGAAAGAGGTCAATGCGCGCATAATATTTGGCGAATGGACATTTTATCAAATAATAAGGATTTCCTTAGCAATTCATAACCTAGTTGCAATATCCAAATTTCAAAATAGGATTATAGTTTCTCTAAAATTATTCACTAAACTTTGGTATAACCGTGCATAATTTATACCTCAATTTGAAATATTTATATTATGGACTTTTACTGATAACTAAAAATATTACAATCCTTCTTTTGTGTCAAGGTTTGAAAGTAGCAATATCAATTGCAAATTGCAAGAGAAAAACCTCTTTAAATAGTTTTATAAGTAAGTGGTCTTCATTCATTTCGAATTGAACTTAGCAATTTTGATAGATAGGCATATATCCAAAGGATATATGCCTATCTATTATAGGTATATACCGTTCATATCATATTCCAGTCTGCTGTAAAAGGGACAGTGTAGCAGGGCATATGGGATTTTTTGAAATATTTGATTTAAACCAAATTTGACTCCGTCACCTATTTTAGCTTCACTTAAAACTTAAAATTACATATACCTTCTTTTTGGAAATGGCATTATTTGTTGGAATATCGAATATTGAACAGAGAAAAAGTTTATTTCTTCTGCAATGCTATACAAAATGTCACCAGCCCATACGACTGATGTTTTTTGACTGTTTTTCAAATTTATTCAAAAGTAATTAAATGCGTAGTAAATATCCTAACTAAGATACGTATTTGGCGCAAAAGCATCACTGCAAATTAATAGGTTAGGTAAAATTTGTGTTTTATATTTCTTTTTCCAAAATTGAAATTACACTTTTTGAAAAGTGCAATGATTGGTGCTACATTCGAAAAATCCTTGACCTTTTGCCACAGATTACCTAGAACAGATGCGAACCCTTTAATGTTTTTTCTATACTGCGTTTTCGAGACCTTGGCCGCTTGCGACTTTCCGTTCGAGCCCCGAGCGGTAGGGATGAAAAAGTTTGTTGCACCAGCTACATAGTTTAACCGGCCGTAAAATCTGATGATACCTCATCGGTTTTGATTTGTATAAAACAATTCTAAATATGACTATGAAGATAGATTGCTTATTTTAGAATCTATTAAAGCATATGAATAACGTATATGTCGAGATTTAAATGTTCAAACACATATCTTCATCTTTTACATTAATAACTACTGCGACAATCACTTTTTCTAGTTATTTGTTCAAAATGAAATCAGTGAGACCATTTTTTTTCACCTTTTACATTAAAGGTTGTGAAACGAAATTCACTTTTTGCCGTATAACGTTTTTATTCACCTAAAAAAACTAAAGATGGGATAAAATATTAATTTTTCTATGGGTTTTTGCTTTTTTACAACTTTTAAGGTCTCTGTTTACATATTTTATTGTGTAAAATAGTCTTAACTTAATAAATAATTTAATTACATAAATAAGGGGAATTCCGAACATGGATGCTTGAAGCAGGATATAGACTTTTTTGAAAATAGGTTGGTAACGTTTATTTCTACAGATATTTTATCAAACTCACTTAGTTTGGAAACACACGGTTTAGAAACAAAATAGATGAAGCCTTCGTGGGGTGACTTTAAGTTTCTAAAATAATTGTATTCAGATTCGTATGCTTTGAAATGTCTGAATAAGAATGACTTGTCTAAAGTTTCTACTGCATTAAAAAATTGAAGACAAAGGTGGCATTCATGAATTTCTAAACCCTTTCTCAAGAGATAACCACACACATAATTAAAAGCATTTTGAAGTGTTATATTTTCACGTCGATAATCATAACATGGCAAACTAATAGCTGCTTCTAAATTTGGAGTATTTTCGTAACCTTCATCTAAAATCGGATATGTATCTCGTAGTTGGGATAGGAGAACGTCTAAATCGTCCTCACAATTCATATGATGTGAATGCAAAAAGTTTTGGCAAAATATTTTCCTGTATGCTCTTTCAAACTGAATCGGAGTAGGGTTTACACAATTCCCACTTTGTTGTTGAATACTCCCAAAATAGTTCTCTAAACAGGCTTGAAAATTACCAAAGTAAATAAACGAACAAAACCAGGAAGAAAATTATCAAAATATGTAATATTTATTGTATAGAACGCTTAGCAACGCAGATAGCCATGGACTAGATTAAAGCTGCCGCGGCACGCCGATTTACCTCGCTACACATAGAGCGTCTGACTATATAAGTAGGCGCCAGCCTCCTTTTAGGAACCAGGAAAACTTCGTCCCCCGCGTAATCAGTAGCTTTCGCGTCTGTTCTAGGTAATCTGTGCGTTTGCTTTGTCCAACAGAAAATATATTGTTTATTAATTCTACATGAAATACGGGAACTTTGTCCAAAGATACACTTACAACACGAGCGAACATAGCATGCGATAATGACCCTTAACTTGCAACGGTAATCAAATTTTATCATTTAAATTCTAGAGCGAACTATCGTTTCGGCAGACTTTGGCTCCCATCTCCGTTCATCTAGTGAGTATATGTTCACATGAGTGCAGCCCCCTGTAACCCGAACCTTAATCTGGCGATCAAATCATAATTAGTGTGAAAGGCCATTTCTGGATTAGGTCCCCCAAACCTTAAATTCTGACCTAGTAACCATGTGCTCACATGAATGCGGTCCACTCTGGGTTTTTCTCCGAAAGTGAAAGTTTAAATCTGTTGTGTAGTTAAACTAAGTTAAATTTGAGTGAAATTACGCTAAACAAGTTTGCCGATGAAACGCGAAAATACTTTCCTAAATTAAATAGCTATATGGGTATTTTTCAATAACTGTTTAATTTAGACTTTAAGTGATTTTGAAAATCTCACCTAAAGATATCAGTATAAAATCAACATCTTTATATTGTGACATCTTTGAAAAATTTAATTTCAGCCTTTGTTACAGAAAATATTCTTACATCGTTTATTTCTATCGAGATTTATGTAAGTATGTTTTATATTTTAAGATATCCGTCACACATGCAAAACGGCAAAAAAAAAGTGAAATTACCTTAAAATTATGATGGTTACATCTTTTTATGAAGTACGTGCCATCATCTTTTAAAAATACATTAACAAAATGTAGCAGTAAAGTATAAGTAAATGTAACGAGGAAAAATATTCCCAAATATAACAAAAAATCGAAAAAAAAATTAAAGAATATTTTATTTTAGTCAAAAAAACTAAAATATCTTATTGAAATTGCATGAATCAGTTAAAGAACGTTTAATAGTCAAGTAAAATTGAAAAAGCTTTACTTCAACGGCCTTAGTAGAATTACAAATTGAAAAAAAAACATGATGTGACGGCAATATGAAAGAGTGACGGAAATATGAAAATGTGACAGAAATATGAAAAGAAAATGAAATATGCAAGAAAATACACAAATTTCGAGAAACTTGAAAAATTTATTCAAAATACCAATTATAACTAATTAGTATAATGGAACAAATAGCAAACAAAAATAAGGTACTTTTCTTGTACGACTACTACAACAAATATAAACTTAAATTAACCTTATCTAAACTAAGTTATTTTGAAATATTCAAGTGCTTCCATTAATGATATCTTTGTAGGTCTTGATATGGTACAAAGGATTCCGTTTTTCGGAATCACCTGAATATCGTGTCTGCTGGGCCACATCAAATTTTGTTTTGATTTGGTCAAAAAAGATAATTTTAGAGAATCCTTTTCGATTATAAATATCTCTTTTGTTTAACAGTACCATTTTTGGAGGCTTTATCCTTTTTTCCTGGTGCCCGGATTGAGTTTGAGTCATTGCCAAAAAATTCATGAACTTAGGGTTTTAGTTTTTTAGCAAGAGGAAATCTTTGTCGTCTGTTAAAGTTAATTTTTTCTGCTTTTGACATCGAGCGTCTTTGGCAGTATTCGGTCCTCAAATGTTTAGTAGCATTCATCAGTTTGTATTTTTTAATAAGGGGACCAGATATACACGATGTAAGCATTTGTTTCTGTTGTGTGTTTTCACACTGACTTTTATTTTGCTCAGTTTGTTCTGTCAGCACTTCTCCTATAAGCAATTTTTTTCTTATTTCTTGAGTGTCTCTTTTTACAATCTCTTCTACTCATTTCGTTGGAGTAAGATTTTGTGTATCTCTTATTTTTCTTCTTAATCTATGGTACCTATCGGGTTTTCCATACTGCATCTAGTCTTGCCATGCTCATTCGTTTATTTGTTTCGTGAACTAAAAGCTTTTGTGTTCGTGATCGGGTAGTCGTAACCTTTTTGCGCCCCATTTTAATCTTTATAGAAGTTGTTCTGCGACATGATTTGTAGCATCTAAATTCTTAGCATTTTCCTTCTTCTTTTTGTACTATCTGCGATTGTTTTCTCTCAGCATTTGTATTTTCCTTTTTCTTTTTCGTTCACGTCTTGGAAGTTCGGCAACTGGTTTTATCTTACTTTCTTTTTTTTTCTATAGTAGTAGTTCTTTTCTTTTCTTCTCTGCGTGGACTTCAGGATTTTCTTTAATCTTAGCAAGTTGTCTCCTTTTTCTTTCCTTAGCCAATTTCTTTTTCCTCTCATATTCTTTATCATCCTGTTTTACTTTTTTTATTTTCTTTTTTACACATTTTTTAATTGTCTTGACTTCTAATTGCACAGTAGACGATAAAGATTCGGTAGTTTCAGATGTTGATGGCAATATTTCCTGAGAATCTTTTAAGTTTCATAGTTTTTAGCTTATGTTTTAATAAAGTTATTTTTTCGCTTTTATCATCTTCTTTTGGGCTAATTGTTACTATAAAATCCTCTGAACTACTTTTTAAGGGAACGCATACTGAAGAGTTGCTTTCCATATTAACTGAAAAAAAAACTATTCTATTCCACTTAAAAATATTTTATTTTGTATCAATATGAAATACGCCGACACGATTATACAAATAATTTTTAACCACATTTACTTCACTAAAGAACAAGTTGGAGCTAACGCAGAAATGGAGACAATAAAACAATTTTAATTTTCTGAAACGAACTTGTTGAAACTACTTGGTTTAAATAATTTAAGATTTCCGTCCCATTCATCATATCTACGTCACGTTTTGATAATACTACCAGCGTGACGGATATCCGACGTGACGGAAATATGATTCACTTAGGTTAGGAAATTACATATTGGCCAGCGCATGCTATTTGAAGATGTTTATGAAAAAAACGCTATTTATTGCTGTAAAAAAATATCTTATAGGACGGAAATCCGAAGAGAAAAAAAACTTTGCAAAATTTTACCTGTTTTTGTTAAAAAAAACGCACAAAAACACCACTAGATCAAAACGCATTGCTTAGCACGAATACACTGACGCTCAACAACAAAATAACCTTCACTTTATTCGCGTATACTGCCACCTAACGAATACTTTATCAACTTAAAGTAGGTGTGACGGAGATCGGGTGCAAACAGAGTAACAACCAATATTCGGGATCTAGTAATATTTATTGTTGATTTTTTTTGTATTTTATCCTCATAATGAATGTCAAGGTAATAGGCAGATCTTGAAAAAACAGCGTCGATCATAATATATTGCATGTATAATAAATGGCAAAGGTACAAATATTGGAAATTGAATTCGTAACACGTGACGGAGGTATGAAATCACATTTTAAAAACCAAAAAAAATATGCAGGACATAAACTATTCACCCATTTTTTGTTTTGTCATAGTCGGGTAGATACCAAACTAGAATATTTATACAAAACTTGTGTTCAAGTCTTGAGAGGTGTAGCTGTGATTGTTGCGTATGCCCAAATAAGAAAATAACCCATATACGAAAGTATACCTCAACAGAAACCGAATAAAGTGTTTATTAATTAAATCTTTGACCAATAGAAATTGTTACTGTTTTTACCGAAGTGTAAAATGTGTGTTTTATAAGATCACACTTACGTGAGTATTGACAATGCAATTCATTCAGCGAGCTCCACCCGGTATATAGCCAGACATTGAGGGGACCATGAAACAAAAATATTAACCAATTACTGTACTGATTGATATATGATAAAAATAAAGTGTACTCACTGGGGAACCTCTGTCTCCTTGCATTTACACAATACTATATTGTTATATAATGTCAGACATATTTCTTCTTTCTTCGACGACTAGCTAGTGTCACCTAAAATAGTTTAGTCTACCCCAGACGCTCCACTGCCGCTCAGCAGTAAGCCTCTCAACACCCGGAAACTAAGATAACAGATACCGAGATCTTAGAACCCAAGTGTGTCAAGCGAGAAGACGAGTAAGGGCCCTCCATAACTCATAAGACCAACTCGAAGGCATCCGCGCGAACAGAGAACATCCATGTCGATTGCTACACAATCGACCACAGCCTGGTAATACCTCGCCAATCGGCAGTAAACTCTGGTATACCATCAAAACTCCTGTCATGGACTTTAATAACAATATAAACTATTATTCACATGTCGACATGATTAACCAGTGCACAAAACAACTGCACAAAAGTTAACTATGACCACTCTATGCATAGTTCTTGATCAGCCGAGGTGCTAGCACGTGCCGAAATTGTTAAGTTTTATTGTCCGGTCCGGCCCGAGACCGACTAAAATTTGTTCTATCCGGCCCGGCCCAGCCCGCTCGAAATAATACACTAGGTGGATATTAACGTTTACCAAGTTAGGGATTTAGGATTGGTAACGGCTAGTTATTTGTCTACCCTTTATACCTTTCAATCGTTCGTTCTAAAGAAAAAGGATGGTGGTTACCATAATAATATGTCTAAATTTTCTTTAGCGGGTTAACGACAAAATCCGCCTATTATTAAAATAATCAAAGTATATTAATATAAAAAAAACAAAACAAAATAAAGCATGCCAGACTCTAATTTAGGTTTTTATTTTGAGTTTCTATTCGTGTTGGTTTTGTTTTCAATCACTATAAGGAAATTAAGGGACATTCATATTAGAAAAATTAGGTAAATAAAAAATAGAAGATAAATGGAATTAGACAAGATCATTATTCAAAATATTAATAAAATTATATATTTCTATATTACTGAGAGAAATCGGGCTTCGTTCGTAGAGCTCGGACCGATTCAAGCCCGACGTCTTTCAGACCGACCTGGTGCGGGTTCGGGCTTAGGCCCAACCAGGCTAACCCGGTCCGTGCAGGTCTCCTTCTCGTCGTCGTCGTTTCTGATTGGAGCTGACTCAGTCAATGAATCGTGATACGGCAACATTCTACTGGCATATACATACAGCATCCGTAACCTTTTTCTTTCCTCCAATTTCCTCAACTTCATAATTTACTTCTCTCATTTATCTTACTATTTTATAAGGCCACCTTAATAATAATAAACGGAGCGTCAACAACCGTCAGCACAGTGAAAGGGTGCCCCCAAGGAGGAAGGCGGTGTTTTCTACCCCCTACTGTAGGCACTAGTAGTGGATAAAATCCTTACCACTATGAGTAGAGCTGGATTTATAGTTCTAGACTACGCAGACGACCTAATTTCAAACCGCATGCAAAATGCCAGAGGCATCATCAAGAATTGGAGCGAAGGGGAGAGACTCTCCCTAAATCCTAGGAAAACCATTCTTATTCCCGTTTACAAAAAGAAGGAAGCTAGAAATGAGAGCGCCCATCCTACACGGAACACAGTTAACTTTTTTCACCGAGGTAAAATATTTAAGGGTCACACTGGACCGTAAACTTACCTGGAAAAAGCATCTAGAAAACACCATCTCTAAAGCCACAGCGGCAATCTGGAAATGCCGCAAACTAGTTGGCAAGACATGGGGCCTAAAACCAAAAATGGTATATTGGATCTACCAAGCAATAATACAGCCCACGGTCACCTATGTCTCGCTGGTATGGTGGCCAAAACCCAGCAGGTCACCGCTCGGACCAAACTTAATAAAGTGCAAAGGCCTGGGAATAACAGGGGCAATGTCAACGTGTCCTACCGCAGCCTTAGAGGTGCTGCAGAACATGCCTCCTCTTCATCTCAGTGTGAAGAGGGAGGCGATTTTTAGTGTTCACAAGCTATTCCAAATAGGTAAATTCAAGCCTGGAGATTTAACTGGTCACCTGTGCATCTTTGAAGAAATAAAACTGGAAAATGCCAGCAAACCAAGTGACCAAATGACGGTCATGTTGGACCTAGATGACCCATTCGCAGTGGATATTAACGACCGCCAATCATGGGAGAGTAAACAACTACCTCAGACCGATAACGCATCGCTGTGGTACACACATGGTTCAAAACTAGCGAAAGAAGCAGGATTGGGCATTTCAGGTCCAAAGTGTAAGCTTTCCAAACCGCTAGGCAAATATATAACCATCTTCCAAGCGGAAGTGCTTGCCATAAATATATATGCAAAAGAGTGCCTTACATAAGGACATCTACATATTTTCAGCTCTAAAAGCTCTAAAACCTTTCAAGTGAGTGACAAAGCTAGTCTGGGAATGTAAGCAAAACCTAAAACAATTAGCAACACGCAACCAGGTAACTTTAATGTGGCTTCCTGGTCATAGAGGGCAACGAAAAATCAGACTGCCTTGCGAAAGAAGGAGTTGGAACACCATATTATGGTCCAGAGCCCTACTGTGGCCTTATGAAGAGCCACTTCACCGAAGAACTAAACAAATGGGAAAAATACGAACTGTCGTCCTACTGGAGAAACACCAGGACTAAGACAGGCGTCCCACTTTTTTTTATAAGAATATATATCTTTACTTTGTCCCCTATTTGGAACTGTATAGGTCTCTGTGTTTGTTGCCAAATCGTACTTTATATTCTCCTTAGCTTTTCTTTATATTTTCCGCTGCTATTGCCCTTATTGCTAGTGCTTTTTCTCTGATTTGCTATGAGTTTCTGTCTCATTATCTGTTAAGGCTGATCTACTGATAGTAATAGGCTCTCTTGTGAATGTTAGCATGAACAGACTAAGCTTTGTGGTGCCTTGTATAGCTGTGTTGTATACAAACGTTGTAAATGGAATGTAGCTACACCAATCAGATTGCTGTGTGTTATAGTACATAGGTAACATATCTGCATCTGCAATAGTTCTATTTAGTCTTTCCGTGAGGCCATTGCAGCATACCTGTGGTAAATTGACGTCTCAGTCCCATTATGCGTCCTACGTCCAGATTGATTTTTTTTCCTCTATCGCTTAAAAGTGTTCTTGATATACCAATAGTAGTTTGTTGCTACCAGTTCCTAGTTTTTCAAATATTATTTCTACTTGGATAGGTTGTAAGAATCCTGGTATTTTTCTATATTTCTATAATGCTAGCCTGATGACAGTCAGGGCATCCTTTTATATATTTTTCGATATCTTTAAGCTTCCCTGTCCAGAAAAATCTGTTTTTTTTTTTATATTGTCCATTGTTTTGGTAAAGCCCAAATGACCACATGTGAGTGAAGCGTGTAGTTCCCACGCATTATTTCTTCCCTCATACTTTTTGGCACTAGTAGGAGAGTACGTGGGAACTACACGCTTCATTCACATGTGGTCATTTGGGCTTTATTAAGCAATGGACAAAATATTTGAATTGAAGGCCTTTCGCGCTAGAGTTAACTTTATATAGCGTATGGTTTGTAATTCTAAAAATTTATCCTACACGTTTCATCACTGTACCTTTTCTTTTTTACTTGTTCCCTTTTTAGGGCAAATGTTGGTAGTTTTGCCAGTTTCTTTTCATTTGGTGGTTCTGCAGGGGGTACTAGATTTCGAGACATACAATCGGCATCTTTGTGTGCCCTGCTGTTCTTGTATTCTACCGTATAGTCGTGTTCTGTTAATTTTAGTACCAACCTGGCTAGTCGTGGATGGTTTTCTTTGATTGAGTGTCTCCAACATGGTCGGATACGGTTTTAATGACTTGCCCATATATTAGATGTCTAAGATTGCCCATACTATACTTAGTAATTCTCGCCTTATTTTCTTTTGATGAGTAACAACTATATGGTGTGCGAGTGTGTAAAATGTATCATTACAGTCTTCAGACTATATGATAATAAATATCAGCAACTATGGACTGAATTCTTGTGATTATGGTCTATCATTCCTATTTATATTAGAAAAATTAGATTGGAAAACAGATTACTTACATAAAATAAGAAATAATACATGTGAATTAATATCTATATTATCTGTCTAGTTATTTCTGTAACACTTACACCCTTTAGTTCTTCTCAAGCATATCCGAAACGTAAAAATCAAAATACATAAATCACGTTATTTCATAAAAAGCGTTTAAGTGCAATTAGATATAATTACCAAAGAGATAATACGATACCTAATTTCCGTTTAATGAGGCTGAAAATGTAATTGCTCAATTAGCGCTTTTTAATTGGGCTTTCAACGTTTTTTTTTTGCATTTCGTAACGTTGAGCTGTAGTTAAAGCCTCACTCTTAAGAGGCCTAATACGAAAGTAGGTCAGAGTTAACCCCTTCGATTTTTGTATGCGCTTTTAAAGGTTTATCTACTTCATTAAAAATGCGAAATATAATTATGTAAAATTAACCGGATATGATACTTAAATTTATAAAATGTTTATTCGAAGCCTGTATTTTGAACAAGATTTAAGCTTTATTTACTTATTTATCTATGAAGCAATTGTATCATTAGTTAGTTGATCTGCTATTCAAAATGGAATATTAAGTTGGTGTTATTTTTGGGAAGGTGTCTACAATTCCAAGAACTTCACATTGGTTGACGATTATCGTGGTTAGAAATCATAGCGGTAAGATTTACACGAAATATTTAACCATAGGTCACCGATATACTCCTAGTTTTGGTGACCTGCGGTCTGCGGTTATGGCAGAATTGATGAGTTTCTCTGCTGTTTCCGACCAAACGAAAGGTCGTATCCTGTTTGAAAATCTGCAGTGAATTTTACTTATGACACGAGAGATGTCAACGATTCATCGATACATTTTTAAAAAATATGTCGATTCGCTAAAACCTGACTACATAAAGGCTTTTCTAGAAAAGGTATACTATTAATTTACAAGTTTAATTATATCTGCCCGTGAGGACATTTAACTATAGCGAATAATACAGTAATGATTAATAGTAATTTGCATTGCACCTGCCACCGCCAGTAAGAAATAGGAGCGAATAAATAAATGTTGCTTTGGATTTTGGGTATACCTTGGGTTAGTTTTAACAAGTTTTTGTCAGAGTTTTAACAAGTTTTTCCGGGGCATATTTGAAGTAACGTAACAGTATCGACCTAAAAAAACTTGAAGTCAAGATTTATCCTCTCATGTAAGAAATTTTATTGCCTAAATACAGGGTGACTCAGCAAGAATGTGATATTTGGTGCTTAACGCATGTGTGGATTAGTAGTCTAGTATTAGACGAATTAAAATTATTTTTAATTATACAGGGTGAAACAAATTCGCTTCTCATCATTAAGATCTCGGAAACCATAAGAGATACGAAGTCTCTTAAAAATGTCAACGCCAATGTCGCCAATGCCAACAGGAGAAATAGAAAAAAGCACCAGAAAATTAACCAAAATTGCAACATTGCTAAGTTTACCTAACGTTTCGTTAAGATTTCGTTTAACCTTGGTCGCGCGAAGAAAATTAATCTAAGGTGGACCTTAAAGTTGAGGGGGACTTACTAAAGTCACGATTTTAAGCAAAGCCGTGCAAACAGCCATAAGACGGTTTGTATTCTAGGACGTACGGCCTTCTAAAATACATAAATTGCCAAAATGGCAATTATTTTCAGACGTCACTATCTGAAAAACAATTAAATTTAAGTATAGACCGGTTTAAAAATGTATCCGTTTGGCCAAAAAAAGCTTTATTCAGTCAGTGACTCATCCAAAAGAGTGTAACAACCTATAACACACTGTAAAAAGTAAAATATTGTGAACTACTAAAGTGCATAAACAGCTAAGTAAATATCACCCTGTCCTAACTTGAACTTGGAGAGTATTATGTAAACATTAAAGACAACTTATAAATAACGCGAGCGGTCAACGCAAGCGATTATCAAACCTTAAATGTGTACGATCAGCACATTTTATTATATAAATACTCAAGCGAACCATCGCATCAGTTCGGCAGACTTTGTTTCTCACCCAAACAAGTAAACATGTGCGCAAGGTCCTAACCTGCAAACTTATTTCCTATCTAAACCTGAGTTTCGCAGCACACATGTGCGTGGATGCGGTCTCCCCACCTAAAGTAGTAAAAGCAGAGTTTCTCAAGTAGTTAGAGTGCAGTGTAAACTCTTAGTGGAATTAAGTCGAAGCTAACCATAAATAAAACACAACTCTTAAAAACCGTATTATAAAACAGTGACCAAAGACCTATAAACATTTCAAAAGTATACCTCAATCGAAAAGACATGCGCGCCTCAGTAATCGGGTCCGCAGTTGAAATGTATCAAGTATTTGATCAATAGACTTTGTTCGATCCAGTACATAATCTGCACGCCATCCAAGGCGTGGCGTCCCGGATTACAGGTCGTGACAGTAAAACTTTATTATACAAAGTGACGCAAGCCGCCCTATAAACAATTTACAGTACACAATCTCAAGATATAAGTATAGTATTTGGTATACATGCCAATATTTACCATAGAGTTAATTCGAAAACCTGTCATCCCACTTTATTACTTCAAATGCGTAAATAATCGTTATTTATGTATATCGCTTAGTATAATATAGATATTTTTGTTTTAGTGCATGGAATGTATCTGTATCAATAATATGATTTCGATATATTAGATGAATCCGTTTATTGATATTTTTTCTGCCATCCCTATATGGCCAAAACCTGAAAAGCTCTATCTGGGTGTAAATTTTAGAGTCATTGGAACAGGTTTCACGCTGGAAACATCGATTTTCGTGCAATGGAAACAATCGCGTGAGAGGGGGCGGATTCAGCACCTCTCTCAGTTCCAGTCGTTCAACCAGAACTGATCATATTATGATCGTTAATTTCTGAACGTTATGAAGTAATAGGTAAAATAAGTATATCAGTTGTTTTTTGCCAAAGAAGAACCAATACCAGTACTAACCCAAATTATTTGAGATAAATATAATGCAGCTTGGAATGATACAAAACTACAGTTTAAATTCGACTGTGACCGTTATAAATCTATTGAACTCGACGGATATTTGCTTGAGAAATAGATAAAATTTTTCGTGTTCGTTTCAACTCTTCCCCATGGTTACACCGCAAATTTCAGCCATTTCATACATACATTTTATAGCGAAAATTATCATGAATTGGTTTACAGATTACACGATGCTCAAGAGCTTCAGAGCCACCCTCTTATTTAATATCCACACTTGCTTAACAGATCATTGAAAAATGCCATTTAATGCCTTCCCTTTTAAAATCCTCCGTCAGAGAACAAGCGACTCATCCGGCAAAAAGTAGATCGCTAGATCGGGTTAACCCTCGAGGGTGCGTTGCGGATGATATATGACACAGTGACACCAGCTCTGACACGATGCACCCCTATTTACTAACTTGTCGTCGAGGACGATCGACGCCCGTGCGGCGTCTCATTTTTCTAAAGAATAAAAAAGAGATATAAGAATATCGAGCTATGATGAGGAGAGGTCAATTTATAGCGTGTCTCGAAAATGTTAATCTATGAAATAGGCTATACTATTTCTCTTGCTATCGCAAGAACACAACAATATTTTCAATCACACAACACTTACAAATTATTCTGAGCGAAGCACTAAGGGCAATTATTATTGGTACATTAAAGTACTTTCTATATATACAGAGAAGTGTTGAAAGTTTTCTACGATTTTTAACTTTTTCATTGATTTTGTATTTGCATATAAATGATTGAACATTTCTTTCTTCTCACTGGCTCCCCAGCGTAAAGCGATCGCCTTTCAGCGTTCTTATTGGTAGTTCACTTTCAGTTTTTTGTTGGGAAATCTAACAAACCATCTATAAGCAACACCACTTCCAGAGAGAATTTTAGGGGAATAGCAAGTCGATCACTGTCACAAAAGGAAAGTTTATAACAAAATTAATTCTTACTATATCGGGCAAGTTTTATATTCATCAATTGCGGATCCATCGGCAATACCTAAGCGTTCTTAAATTGAATGAGTGATGAAATTGCGATGGAATCTCATCGATCCGTGTTTATAAAGACCGCATTTTAATGCGCTTATTCATCATAACCATCGAATTTGTACTCCGATAATTTTGATGGAAATTTAACCAGTTGAGGATTGGCAAAAAATGTGCTGCTTTTTACCATTTTTGTAAATTCTTATCAGTAACGCGAATTGTTTTGCAAAATGGAATATTTTATGGTAAAAAATACTGCACAGAAGCAGTAGTAGCGAAAGTGATTCTAGTTAGGGACCCTGCACGTCCCGGGCCTGCCCGAGCCCGAAGTTTTGTAGGTCCGGCCCGGCCCAGACTGATTAAAATTTGTCTGTCCGGCCAGGCCCGGCCCCAACCAACCCAAAATAATACACTAGGTGGATTTAGCGTTTATCAGATTAGGGATTTAGGATGGGTAATGACTGGTTATTTGTTTATACCTTATACCTTTCAATTGTTCGTTCTGAAAAAAAGGTGGTGGTAACCATAATAATATGTCTAAATTTTCTTTAGCCGGTTAAAGACAAAATTCGCCTATTAATAAAATAACCAAAATGTATTAGTATAAAAACAAAACTAAATAAAGCACGACAGGCTCCGATTTAGTTTTTTATTTTGAATTTCTATTCGTATTTGTTTTTTTAATCACTTAATCACTATAAGGCTATAAGGCATTCATATTAGAAAAAATAGGTAAACAAAAATATAAGATAAATAGAATTAGACAAGATCATTATTCAAAATAATAATAAAATTATATATTACTATATTACTGGGGCAAATCGGGCTTCGTTCGCAATGCCCGGACCGATTTAAGCACGACGTCTCTCAGACCGACCCGGCCCGGACCCGTGTTCGGGCCTAGGCCCGGCCCGTGCAGGTCTCTAATTCAAGTATCAGGAAATAATAAAACTAATAAAAGAAAGCGGAAAACCCACATTAGGAACAATAATTAGGTATATAGACTCTGTTTTGGCGTGTGAAATACGACAGTTAAGAGTTTGTAACACACTGGTAATAATAATCCGAATGTTTTTTGTTTTTCATTCAGCGGATTAATTTATCGGCATCAAAGACGTCATTTGACATAAAGCACATAATTCAATGATGGAAGATATGCGGAAAACCCATATAGGTACTCCAGTCAAATTGTGTTACTATTTGTTTTTTCGAGTGCTGAATCCGAATCGGAGGTTTGCTAGCAAAATTACGTGACGCGATCTTGAATAAATTCAAAAAACGTAAAAAATTTCGCTTTTGGGCGGTTTTTTGCTTACGACTGGAAAACTATCAACCTTTGGCAAATAGGCTCGCTATTCAAAATGAAAGTAATAAAATTTTCCAAAAATTTCACAATTTAGATTTTTTTTTCGATGAACCGTTCTAAGCCCGCGCATTTCGGCTGCCTCCGTCAAAAAGTGCACTTTTTTCCTCTAAAACTCTTAATTTATTATTAACGGCTGTCAATTAATGAATTGCATTCAGTTATCTGCAAATGTACCGTATTTAGAACGCATATGTAAAGGCACAGGCCATTTTTAAAAAAAATTACATAATGTTCAAGTTATTTGATTAACTCCGCAATTGCACATTTAGGTGCAAAAAAATTTAAATTAAAATAAAAAAATATTAATAATATTATTATATTATTTATTACATAATATGATTACATTATTATACGAGCAAAAATTATATGAGCCGCTGTCGTTTAGAAAGTCCTTGCTGAGATTCTGGAACAGGTTCGAGTTGTTCAATCGTCATCGTCGGGGCTTGTTCATCCGAAAAATAAAAAAGGTGGTAATAGAACAACAACTTGTGATCATATATCAAGAAGAGATGAATGATACGAAGTAGATTGTGAAATTAGACATTCCTCCCTCATCGTGTAAGCGTCTTTCTTCAGTCCGTTCGCGTTATCTTTCTTTAGTCTTTTCTTTTCGTCTATATCAGTGCTGTCTTCCGGAGGCTCGAAGTTATTACGCAACCCTTCGCATGATGTGCAGATCGGGGAGCACTGAAGGCCTGCCTTCCTGCATCCGCAACTGCGTTTGAAACAAATGTGTCAAATTGTGAGCTAGCAGTGTACTCTTCTCCCACGTATTATGGTCACCAAGTTTTTTGTTTAATGCGATTGTTTCCATAAATGTACGGAGGGTTATAAGAATTAGTTCCATATATTTTTCCAAAAACATCAAGTACAACAGTACCTACTGTTCTGTCTCATCAACCTGGCTCTAGATATCCTCCACAATAATTGCAGCAGCCAGTTGTCTTAACAATTCGGAGTCTTTCCTCTTGTTAATTTTTAACGCCTACTGGTACCAAACATCAATCAAAATTTTACTCATAAAGACCTAAAGGACGAAGTCGGTAATTAATATCATCTACTCAGCATTAATTAGTTTCAAACATTTAACATATAATAATTGCAATTTACATTATTTCTTCTTCCCTTGCGGGAACTATTTAGTATTATTGTCACAAAATGTTTTATAATGTGACGCCACGCCTTGATTAGCGTACAGGAGAATGCCTCAGATTCAGAATCGCTCTACGTCAGGTGAGAAGAGATGATAAAGAAAGCACTTCGGATAAACAATAACAACGTATATTGGTTAAACTTAACGAGAAAATATTAACAATGTTTATTGGTCAGAAATGTTGATAAGATTATATTATACCCAAGTACTAAGGTGCGCATTCTTTCTCGATTTATGAATTGTTTATAAGTCTTTGGTCACTGTTTTGTAAATATCGTTTTTCTAAAGAGTTTGTGTTGTGTTTCATTTATAGTTAGTTTTTTCACTTAAAGTCCCAATTTGAGTCCACGAGCAATATGCTCGAGCAAGACAACTCAGGTATGGAGATTAGGTTTAGGTGACACAAAATCTGCCGAACTGAAGGTTCGGTAGCGTATTTATATCATAAAATCTGCTGAGCGTTGCATGTTTAAGGTTGATAAGCGCTCGAACATGTTTAATGTTGATAAGCGCTCGAACCATCCCCAAGAGGGACATAACAATAATCATGGGCGATTTCAATGCGAAGATTGGTAAGGGTAGATGTGGCGATATGGATTGGGCATACAGAATGAACGGGGAGATCGTTTGAATATCTTCCCAACGGAAGAAGAAATGGTAGTCACTAACACCTTCTTTGAGCTTCCTCCCAGACGATTGTATACCTGGAAGTCTCCAATGGATGCACCTGGACATGTTGTTAGAAATCAAATAGATTTCATTCTTATTAGCAAGAGATTTAGAAATACAATAACATCGGTTAAAACATATCCAGGAGCAGACATTAAGTCAGATCACAATCCTCTAATTGCTACTATGAACTTAAAACTAAAAAGATCAATCCTACAAAACAACCCACATATGACTTAAGACAACTAAAGGACGAACAAATAAAACAACAATCTCAAGAATATATAAACAGCAAAATTCCAACACATACGCAAAATCTAGAGGAGGACCTCAAAAAACTGCAAGAGATAAATAAGGTAACTATATAGACACATGCGCAGGAAAAGGGTGAAAAGAAAACAATGGATGACAGAGGAAATACTGGACATGATGGAGGAAAGAAGAGAAGTGAAGGAAAAAGACAGGATGAAGTACAGACAAATTGATAGAGCTATAAAAAATGAAATCAGACAAGCAAAGGATCGATGGTTCAGGGAACAATGCGAGGAGATTGAAGAACTGGACAACATATATGACAGTTTCAACATGCCCAAGAGGGTCAAGCAGATGGCTGGACTATATAAGCACAAACAAGGGGTATGCCTGAAAGACAACCAGGGGAATATAGTACTGGACACCGAATACAGAAAGGAAATATGGACCAGATATGTCGAGGACTCCTTTAGAGATGAGCGCAGTGCGACGCGGCTGAACTTGCAATGCAACGACGGACTTGCTATTACACACGATGAGGTCAGAAACGCCATCAAGAAGACTAAAGATGGAAAGGCTACAGGACTGGATGACTTTCACTCTGAATTTTTAAAACTAATGAACGACGATGGTGTTAAATGGATTACAGCAATATTTAATAAAATTTACGACAGCGGAGAAATCCCACGAGACTGGCTCAAGTCGACCTTCATAACGATATCCAAAAAACCTAATCCGAAGAAATGTGACGAACATAGAATTATTAGCCTCATGAGCCATCTATTGAAAACATTTCTAAAAGTAATACATCAAAGGATTTATAACAAGGTGGAAGCTCAGATAACCCGTACCTAATTCGGATTCCGTGACGCACAAGGTACAAGAGAAGCGTTATTCGCAGTGCAGGTACTGTTCTAGCGATGTCGTGATGTTAGTTGTGACGTGTACGTATGCTTCATTGACTACAGCAAGGCCTTCGACAATGTCAAACACGATAAGTTAATGTCAATATTGCAATCCATTGGCTTAGATGATAAGGACATCCGAATAATATACCACCTCTATTACAACCAAACAGCCAATATTAGAGTAGTAAAAGAGCTGACGGAAGAAGTGACCATACAACGGGGGGTAAGACAAGGCTGCATAATGTCCCCCCTACTTTTTAATCTCTACTCGGAGGAAATAATGAAGAGGGCTCTGGAGGACAGTGAAATCGGAATTCTTGTGAATGGTGAACGACTGAACAATATTAGGTATGCGGATGACACAATCATATTCGCAGACAGCTTGGAAGGCTTACAGACACTGATTGTGCGCACAGCAGAATGCAGCAAGCAATATGGCCTTGACTTTAACATAAACAAGACAAAATACATGATAATTAGCAAAACTCACATCCCCTTCAACCAACTCATAGTAAATCAACAACAAATAGAAAGGGTAAGCAGCTATAAATACCTGGGCACAAATATAAATGATCAATGGGACCATTCTATGGAGATAAAGATCCGCATTGAGAAGGCCAGAGCATCCTTCATCAAGATGAAAAGAGTTTTTAAAATCTACCAATAACGAAAATACGTCTACTACGCTGCTATGTGTTTTCAATCTTATTATATGGAGTCGAATCATGGACGTTGACTAAAGCATCGATGAGAAAACTTGAAGCGTTCGAAATGTGGCGCTACAGAAGAATGTTGTGTATATCATGGTCGGACCGGATTACCAACGTCGAAGCATTACGAAAGCTTAACTATGAAAAGTGTGAGATCAACGATAAAATCAAACAAAGGAAACTGGAATACTTGGGTCATATAACACGAAACGAAGATCGGTATGGTCTGCTGCAGCTCATTCTTCAGGGCAAAATATATGGCCATAGAGGACCAAGACGGAGAAGAAACTCTTGGCTTCAAAACCTCAGGCAATGGTTTGCCTTAACCACTACTGAACTGTTCCGTGCAGCAGCCAATAAAGTTAGAATAGCCATCCGAACCGGATAGGCATTACGGGAAGAAGCGCTCGCGTTGCCTGTTCGCGTTGTTTATAGTTTGCCTTTAATGTTTATATAATATTCTTCAGGTTCAAGTTCAAACTTAGGACAGGGTGATAATTATTTAGTAGTTTATGCATTTTAGTAGTTCACATTATACTTGTATATTTACTAAAAAAAAATTAAAGCACGGACGCTCACCACTAGACGAATATACGAAGAAAGCGCTATGACAATGAATAATAATTGAATAGAAAATAGAAAATTATGATTAACATAAATAATTTCCAGGATTTCCGACATCTTTTATAATTACAATATTTTGCGACATTTTAGGTAAGCCAACGCTGAAAGGGCTGGTTTTTATTCTAACAAGAACGTGATAAATTTCACATCGGAAAACTAATTTAATCTTGAGTAAGTCGGGAAAGTCGGTTTTAACGATTTATATGCAAATACAAAATTCATGAGAAAACTTGTATTCGTCGGAAACTTTCAACAGTTTTTTGCTTGTACGAGACGTTTTGACTTTCAAAGCCATACATTTGACAAGAATAATTTTCCTGTGTCTGTAAGTTAGTCGATTAACTATGGTCATAATAATAAGCCAAAATGGTGAATAAGTTGCGAACAAAAAAACGCTCAAAAGATTAGATGCAGTACGCAACATTTAGCACATATCTTGGCAGTTTTCTGGATAATTAGAAATTCTTCATTTTAAATGAAAACGCCTTTTTAAATATCTGAAAAAAAATCCGGATCCCGGTGGAAAATATACAAATTCACATATATTTCCCACAAATCTGAAACCGCGATGTTCCACCCTTCTTCAAAAAATTAACTTAATATTTCTGTTTATAATATGAAAAAAAGATCAAATATGCATTGGTAATTTGACATTCGTTCTGGTAGGTATTATCATTTATATGTGGGCTGTGATATATTTTGTTTGTCTGTAGTCCGGCTGTGTTGGCCATAGGGGGAGAGATGGCCATATCGTTGTTTGATTAATAAAGCGTTGCAAGTGAGCTGCATAGCATATTAGAACGCAGTTTCTGCAGTTTCATGTTGTTTACATCGGTAGTGATTTAACTTTGCTGACAATTTTTGCACAAAATTAGAAAAATTAATTTTAAAGGTAGGTGAAAATTATTACCTCACATATATGATTGCTCAGATTTCCTATTTAATATAACTTTAATGGTGCTTTTCCAATTAGAAATGTAAAAACATGCTTCTTCGCTTATCATAACCCCAAAATTATTTAGCTTAATGTACGTTCCTAAATTTGAAATCGTATGTTCGTGTCATGTGTAATATGGGGAGTGATGGCCACGTTCATCTTGGGGCAACTTGGCCATGGATTTCAACGAAAATTTATGCGTCGGGTGCGGAGAAGATTATGACAAGACAACGAAAAAAGATTACTGGATTTGTTGTGTGCGATGTCAGTCATGGTTCCATGAAACATGCTCTAAATTCACCGATTGATGCCAGACATGTGGAAAGCTGTGTGTTGCCAAAAAGGAGTAACTATAAAAGTTTGTTTTTTAAATAGGAATATTGTATCTATGTTATAATGGTTATTATTTAACATGTTTGTATTCATTTTTACTTAAATAAAAATATTTGAGATTTTGGCATCTTCACTAGTGCTATGGCCAACTCTCCCTTATATTTGGGGAAAGATGGCCACTTCAGTTAAATAATGTTTTTTATTAATAATAGACTGTCGTTAAAAGATAAATATTTTATGAGTCCTAGAATTTGGTTATAAATGTTACTCTAGTGTGCACATCTAGCTATTAGCTGAATCTACGCAATAACACCTAAAGTAGAGCATAGAATATACTGGAGTGGCCATATCTCCCCGACTTACCCTATTGGTCAGTTGGTTTATCCAGAGCCATTAAAAAATATATAACTCAAAGTCGTTCTTCTTTACGTATCTGGTCCTCTGGCGATCAGTGGCTAGCATGACTCTCACCTTATCTGTTGAGGCACCTTATCCCGTACTGAGCCCGAACCACTGTCGAAGATACCTTAGCCAGGTTGCTTTGCTCCGGCCAGGACCGCGTCCTCCATCAGTTTACCCTGGATTATGAGATGCAATAAAATTATATTTTGAGTTGAGGTTGCGTATTAAATGGCTGAACTATTTCAGTTCTTTATGCTCTTAATAATATTGATTATTGGAGTACTTGGGTGCTCGATCGGTTCAAGGTATTTCTTTTACACGTTACATCTGTAATTGTCCAGGCTTGCACCCCTAAAGTAAAATGCTGAATTCGTAACTCCGCCGAATTCGAGGTCATAAGCCTATCGTCAGGTCACGGCTGATCAACACTTATCATTTTTTGGAACACTCATTCCTACAACGTATCTCCTGAGTCATTAACCTGGGGTGAACACCCGTTGAGCACGTTCGTAGGTGGAGGATGTTCGTATTTTTGCTAATGAGTAATCTTAATGTTTAACGTCAAAGGTAAGCTGACACTGGTGACCAATCTTGTAAGTCTGCAAGATTAATCGCTAGCTTAACAGAATTATGGTATTTACGACCACTCCATTCGTCTATATGCTCTGCGCTTTTCCTCTAAGCGCGTCTAGAAAAAGTATCTCATAATAAGCATTGGAGATAAGAGGCGAGAGGACAATCATCTTTATCTGACACTACTCTGGATGTCAACATTTTCCGTTTCAACCGTGTCGAAGCAATTAAACAATCAAATAGAACGACAATCACATATCTTCCTCGTTGTTCCAGTACCTGGATGCCAAACAAAAGGCTCCGATGCTCCAAAGCTATTCCTGAGACAAAACATGTTTTTCTCAGTTCTGCCTCTCCTTGATGGGCTGAATTACCACATCGTCCTCCCCCGGGCACTTGTTACTTTTCATTTCTTAGAGGGCAGTTGTGGTTTTTCGTCCATTGATATATTTGGTATGCGTTCAGATTTTACGTTCTGGATTTTCAGTATCTTGCGATATTCGATAGGTTCTGGGCTATATTTATAGAGTTCCGCGTAAAAATCTTTGGACATCATCTCTACTGGTCCGTTAACTTGCAGATGTTTCTCCTACGTCGCAAAACTTTCAAGCTCTTACTCTCTTCTATCACCTTTGTGCTCGGTATTGTATTTCCTGATGGCTTTGGAGATGTTGCACTATTTGTTGTATATTTATCTGCCATTTGTCTTATTTCCTTTATGAGGCTTTTTGTCGCCAGGCTGAGTTTTTCTTCTATATCTCTGATGCAGCCATTATATAATATTCTAAGAAACAAATTCAGTGTTTGGCTCATCAAACTAATGGTCCGGTCATTGCCGACTTTGGGATTAGTCGTACTTAGTATTGTAACAAAAGTTGACTTTAGCCAGCCTCTCTTAATTTATTTTCTTTCATAAATTTTGCCTGCAAGGCAGAAACGCTAAGAGAACAAATATAAATATGATTTTGCTCTTATGTAAATATTCATTTTCCTACACGAAATTCCCATTAAATTTTCCACCTATTTACATTTTGTCAGCTCCGTGTAACCGGAGGCACGCCGAAAGAGACAATGAAAGCTGCAGCATGATAAACGCAAACATAACTAGCGTGAAATGACTGGATGGTGCAAGGGCCAACGACAATAACCGAAAGATAAAAGGAACTGCGGCAAGTGACAAAGACACCGAGGATAATTGACAGCTCGCTTGAAAGATCCAAGACGATTTTCCAAGGTGCATTATTCGGGTATTAATAGTACCTTTTTGTTACGTCATTTAGTTGATTTCATTCCTTTCAGACGCCTAATGATGGGATATGTACGTTTTTATTTGAGGTTTTTCAAGGGGGTTCTCGTAATTCACCTTTTTTACAACTGTAACAAAATTATTTAAAAGTTTGAAACGATCACTAAGATAAGACTTTATAAGAGAAAGCTAAAAGAAGTAGATGACAGACTCTGTCAAAAGCCTTAAATAAATCGTTATTAATGCAGTCGACTTGTCCAGCTTCCAAAGAAGAAATGCAAAAAATCTGATACACTGCAAGATTGGTTGTTGTTGATCTTCCGCAGCATAATCCGCCTTGCTCCGAGGTGATGTGGTGCTTAAAAATAAAGATCAATCCATCGAACAACGTTAGAAAATCAGAATGAATAGACATTCTAGATTCCACGGTAGTTCGCTATATTAGGTTTGTCATTAAATCTAAATATGGAGAGAAGGTTGGGATTTTTTTTTGTAATAACGCTGCCCAAGATGTCGAGCATATGTGGGAATATCAAGTATTGTCTTGGATGCATCAAGCTGGTCTCAGCTTTTCTGCAATTTCCGAAGGTGGATTTTATCACCTTGAAGTGATGAAGAGGCAGTTGTATTCAATAAAGTGTTGTACAGCGATTCTAAAGCTGTTTAAACAGACTTGCTGGAATATGTCACCAGAATCAATGTCATAATAGAAAACATCTTGGATATCACAGCACTTATTTGAACTTTGGAAGCCGGTACGCAGGTAGGATCGGTGATAGCACATTATTGAACACGACTGTACATTATGATGTAAACAAGTGAATGCTCTTTATAGACTCTTCTCAAAGCAGTGTTACATCACAAGCGTAGTCAGTATGTTTCAACCCCATTAGAAGGACATTATATGCATCTAGAAGAAGGCTTTACGACAATTTCGATTTAATACTCACCAAGCTGAGTTATAAAAATCATAATGAACGATATGCGGTGATTTGAATGCACAGAAACAGATCTGAAGGAAGGTGTTCTTATCGGTCCAGTTATTCAAAAACTTCTTACGAATGAAACGTTTGAAACAAAAAAGGAAAATGTAATGCGTTTAAAGAGGCTGTAAAAAAGCTTTTAGGAACAAAATCCCTCCAACTGCCGCTATGGATATGGAGCAAGAAACAATAGAAGAACCTTATCAAAGAGAACACAATGTACAGAGAACTTATAACGTCAAAAAGAAAAATCTGGAGAACTTAGAGCAGAAACATCTTTAACCTTAACACTGATATAAACAAGGCAATAAATGAAGTAACAAGGGAGTGTACAAATACACGCAAAATGAGAAGGAAAACTCAGCCAGGAGACAAAAAGCATCATGAGAGAAATGGAAAAAGTAAAATACATGTTGAAATACTCCATCAGGCATCAGAAGGCGTGGAGCTTAAAATTAATATCTCGTAAACGCAATTTGTGACAAATTTGGTGCAGAGCGGACGCATCCATATGGAGGATGCCGAAGTTGTACAGGTGGCATCCTGTAAATACTTGGGTCACGACATTCGAATAGGCCGAGACAACTAGACATGCAAGATTAGTAGAATAATAGCCAGCATTTGACAACCTGAGGGAGACACATAAATCTGATATTCCTATGTCTCTGAGGCGCAAGGTCTTCAACTAATGTGGTGTCTTGTCCGTCATGACCTAAGAAGCTGAAATGCTAACCGTAATTAAAATATTTATTAAATAAGATACCCAGACAAGCGCTCGAAAGGTCAGTGTTGGAGATCTCTCTCATGGACATGTCACAAGCGAGGAAATAAGAAGGAGTTATGGATGCAGTGGAGCGAATAACATCTTTAGAGTGAAGCTTAACAAAGATGAACGGTGGACTAAGAAAATAATCGAGTGGAGACTACTGCAAGAGTCTTATAGGAGTAGTGCAAGACCACCAACGGGAAACGGGATACAAACTGCGCAGAACGGAACAGAGTGGCAAAATTTACGGAAGGCCTATGTCCAGCAGTGGACGCAATAGTTGATGATGATGATGATAATGGTAATAATGATGATGATGATGATGATGATGTCCCCCAACTTTAAGTCTATTGTGGAAAATATGCCGGTTAAATTTAGGGATTTGGATGTTCCATGAGTTTCAAAGTGCACTTCCTACATTTTTATGTGGATTAGTTACCAGAAAATCTAGGCGCAAGTGAAGAACAGGAGGAAGAGTTCAAACTAAGAATAAGATGTGATTTCAAAATATTAAAAACAATTTGAAAATACCCAAATTTTGCAAACCTGTGAATCGATTGAAATTCTATATTTGTATCTTTTGGTTTAGCGTGAATTGTTATAGGTTGACTTTAGCTCCTTAACCTCTCTTTTTCATATTTTTTCATGCAAGAGGTACAAATTTGGGACAGAGCGGACACATCCACACGTCTTTATTGGATCAAATTGCAACACAGACCAAATGAACGTATGTTCTTACTTTTTGGGTTACTTCTTTTTACTTAGCACATTTGAACAAACTTAATTTCGCATTTATACGGTTTGCGTTGGCTCCGCCCTCATTTAGAGTTGTTGCAATTAATCCGCGGTGAAGGCTTTTGAGGCTATACAAATGTATTTAAAAACAATAAAATTAAGTATTAATAATCTGAAAGAAGAATATAATTAAAAAGAAGGCACCGATTTGGGATTGGGCAGAGCAGCTTATGGTCGAGAGTCTGGAACTGCTGTGTTGGCAAAATCTTGATATTTTGCGTATTGTGAATTGTGAGTGACATTAAGTATCGATTTATTAACACTGTGATTATATCATTGTTTTTTTTCTATGCGTCCCGCTTTTTTCACCCTAAATTTTATCTTTAGCGTTGCTGTAGAAATCTACTTTTCTTTTTCCTTCTGTTTTTTTCATTAATCAGCATACAGTTGCTAATATACTTGGATTTTCCGATTAGCTTGACGCCGCACTCATCTGGTCTATTTCTCCGAAGATCTTAACGTTGTAAGTAAAAAGTGCAAGGAAAATACTTCACTAAAAATATATATATTAAGGAGTTGCTATGTCGGTATCAGGGTAGGAGGAGGAAGAGTGGTCAAAGGAGTAAGGGGAAAAAAGTATTTTTTTATGAATGTTTTTGTAACAAAAAACATTTTATTTTCAAATAAATATTAATCAACCAAAATAAGATTTTTTTTTAATTTTATATTTGAAATCTGCATACCAAACAATAATCAATCAATAAATCAGAAAAATCAGTCAAAACATTGCAAGTAACCTTGAACCTTCAATACCCCAAATATTGCTTGCCCGTGTAATTGAATACGTTATTGATATGTTAAGTAATTGATATGTTTCGAAACAAAATTCTTGTATGGTCAGCAACTAATTAAGTTATAGTAATCACGTCTATAGTACGTAATGGCATTGATAAAGTGATTTTGATTTACCCCCCGACTAAGAACCCGTCAATTAGTCCGACAAACCGCCATTAATCAATTAGATATTCATCCAGCCGCGTCGGGTTTTTGTCCGCGCCCCGACAAAAGAGGGTTGGGTTTCCAAAATTGTAAACTTCCGGTTATCCAAACATGAGAAGCGATTGATCAACGCATTAGAAATGGATAATAGTTGATGTAATTATTGAATTAATTTAACTACGAATAGCTAATATATTGGTTAAAAGCACCCATTTTACCTTCGGCGGTAACGTGGAAGAGATTAAATTTCTATTAGGCAGCGTGTTTTTTAAGTGGCCGAAACATGAGGATGGAATTTTATGTGACCTGATTTAGGTTAGTTTGGGTTAGTTTTGTGCCCCCATAGTTAGATATAATACTTTTATTAACTTTCCGTTTTTTTATAAAGCATTTTTTTTCTTCTCATTTTTGCCATCTCCGACCTCGTAGCTGAACTTTCGCCGATTTTTCTCCAAAAACCGCGTTTAACTATTTTTTATTATTTTTTTTTATTATTTTTTTATATCGTTTTATAATACTTTTATTAATTTTCCGAACGATTTTTTACGTTTTTTTTTAGATTTTTTCCCATTTTCCCTCCAGGATCCTTATTTTACCCCGGCTACATGTCCTGAAAATTTCAGCCCTTTAGCTATACTGGAACATGCTTAATTAAAGGGGCGTTTAACTTTGATAAGCAGTTTTTCTGACTTTACCCACGCTAAAGAAGTTTCGCTTCAAAAGATTATGGGAAAACTGGTTAGCTTGTCTGTAGCTATGACACCGATGGCAGAAAATAATTGATTTTCTGCCCAAACTAAAAGGCCTAAAAGTGTAAAATTTTGAGAACATAGTCAATTACCATTAAAAAATTATTGAAGTGACTCCAAGCGAGGGTAAAGTCAGACAAAATTATTATCAAAGTGAAACGCCCCTTTAATTAAGCATGTTTCAGTATAGGTAGAGGTTTGAGGGGCCAGGGGAGGGGGGAGAAGAAAAAAAATAAAATAAATAATTTCGGAAGAACACGAAGAGCTACGGAGTCGAAATTTTTATGTAGGTGCGCCTCATGGGAGGCTGGCTATACCTTTGATCATATGGTTGCAACCGGGCTCTAATTTAAAAGGGGATTTTGGGGGAAAACCGTTTTTGCCGATATCTCTGCAACGGAGCCTCGCATCGAAAATATGACAATGGGAATTATAACCCCACCCCCCATTTCCCCGGATATCCAAAAGTTTTCGAAAAAAATTGGAAAAAACGTAAAACATTGTTCGGAAAGTTATAAAAATATTATAACACTAAATAAGAAAAAAAAATAATAAAAACAAAGTTAGTGAAATGCGGTTTTCGGCGAAAAAAAGGCGAAGGAGTTCAGCTACGGGGTCGGGAATGGCAAAAATTGGAAAAAAATGCATTATGAAAAAAACAAAAAATTTTGAAAAAATTGAAATCAAAAAAAATTCGGAAAGTTAATAAAAGTATTATAAAACGAAATAAGAAAAAATAATAATAAAAAAAAAACAATACCAACAGATTGTGCGGAATGTTAATGAAAGTATTATAAAACCAAATAAGAAAAAAAAAAGAAAAAATGTTCGGGAAGTTAATAAGAGTATTATAAAACGAAATAAGGAAAAAAATATTTAAAAAAAGTCAGAGAAACGCGGTTTTCGGCGAAAAAAAAGTTCAAAAAAAAGTAGAAAAAAAATGAGTGTCGAAACCGGTGGAAAAGTTGAGAAAAAAGAATAAACTCAATTCCTTATATCTCTTTCAGAAGTTTCACTTCAGTTGTGTGGCACATATTTTTTTTCAGATAGTTTCGGTTAGTTGTGCTGTTTTATGGTGCTCTAGGTTGTAACGTGCTGTTTTGGTTTTGCCCTATCTTTTTTTTGGCCTGTACTGTTTTGTCGGTGAATTTAAGTATTTATACTCTTTTAAACTTGTGATTTTGGCTACAGTTGTCTTGACTGAATAATATTCAACAATTCAACATTATGCATTGAGCAATGAACCAATTTATCTAAAATTAAGAGCCGAGTAAATTCTTATTTTTTTACATGAAATGTACATTTTTTTTAATCGATTTGAATATCTCGAAAAATTGTAGACATGTTTGATGGATATTTTGGACAAACTGCTAAATATAGAGCGGAACGGTTTGTACTTCCCTGGCTTGGTTTTTTGTGATTATCGTTTGACATTAACTTCCGGGAATAGAAGAATTTTTAAATTTCGAAAAAAGAAACCGTTTTTCTTTCTGAGAGGTGTTGAAAAAAATCAAAATATGAAGCATTCAAATTTTGTTTTCTTAAATTGTATACAAAAGCAAGACTATACTACAAAAAGAAACAAAAACAGAAGAGAAACTTCAAAATAGTAATTTATGTCTAAGAAACAGAACTGTGACAAAAAACACAAAAGATACTTACAAAATAAATAAAAAAGAACAACAAAAAATTATAGTATTCTTATACAAAACAAAACTAAAATATTGTTTTAAAATATAAATCTGTTTAAATAAACTTTTTACAAAGAAAAATAGAATAACGTTTATATCATATAAAAAATAAACACGTACAGAAATTATATAAAAAAAGAGTTAGTCAGAATCTGAAGACAATTTTGTCATTGATATTATCAAAACTACGATCATCTTCAAAATCAGAAGTCTTTATTAAGACGGAATGGAATCTATTGGCAAACTAATTGATCTTGCCTGAAGATTTTTTTACCGATATTCTCATCTAGAAGGTAAACGTTGCTTCTACTTGCAATACATTTTTCGAATGTTTTACCTAGCAATCTATTTATTTTTTTCGAATGAATGCGTTATGGGTTGAAACGTGGACCAGTTGCTTTCAGAGGCTGATGATATAATGAATTGTAGTAACCGAGATAAATCATTTTATTTTTCCAGCTTAAAAAAGGGTGTTTTTGAAGAAAAAACGATATTTTCTGTTTTTTTTTCTCGAATGTACAAAAGAACGGATTTTTTAAAACACTAAACTCTATCTGTTTCAATTCTCCAGTACAGCCAGTTAAAATAACCAAAATGTAATTTTTCAAACGTTAATGTATCTTGAAAACAGTTCAATATAATAATAGCATACGATACATGAAACAGTTCTAAAATTTGACGAGGATTTCAAACATCAAAATTGGGTTCTGTTTAAAAAATCAGTTAATATTTATGCAGATTTTTTGGGTGCTAAGAAAATGGACTATTGGCATGTCAAAGTGCATATTTTCTCTTCAAAATTCTATAGGGTTTTATAAAATTTGGACGAAAAATTAAATATTACCTTTATATATTGTTGGCTGGGTTTCAGCAGATATGGCATTTTAAGCAGAAGCTATGCGATGTTTATCTTAAAAAAAAAAACGAAATCTTCTGGATTTGGCCAAACATACTTTTCTCCTAAATGTGAATAAAAATTCTGATTCTTACTTCCTACATTATTACATATTATCAAAAAATATAATAGCTACGAATATTATTTTTTCTTCAAACGTCAGTAAATCCGTCATTACTCGACTGTGTAGGCGGCCGTGAAGTTTCGTTTTTCCTCCGCCGGAGCTTTACTTTTCACTTTTCCGCCGGCGGAGGTAAAAGTGTTGTCGTAGCAACATAGATACTTATTAAACTAAAATTTGTATTTATCACTCAATTTGTCCACTGCATTTCTAAAAATCACTAATTTAGGAACAAATTGGTTATTATTTAATCGAACTTACTCAATAACTGCTTATCAATACGGAATTAAAACGCAATTTTAAAAAAATAATTCTTGTTGACAGTGTCCACTGACAGCTTTATGTTACATTACTATAGCAACAACCTGTGCCTATTCACCGACACCGGTCTAAGCCGCCTTGCGAACTCTCATCTTTAATAATAATTATTATTACTATTAAAAAGAGATGTTTTTGCATTATTTTGTCGACATCTGAAGAAAAAACAGCATATTTTATTTGGAGGAAAAGTTACTTTTCACTCCGTTCGGCTGTTAAACACGAGCGCGCCATGAAAAGTATCACTTTTCTTCCATATAAAATAATATACTATTTTTTGGTATTATTTTATACTGTCGCCGAATCTATACTCAGGCCTATGATGATTGACTGTATTTCGCATTAGTGTTTATTTGCACAGTTGTTAAAACAGTATATCGACCCAGATGGGAATGACATAACAAAATGGACTCCACTTGTCACTAAATTGAATAAATAAACAATGGTTTATGCACAAGCTAATTTAGACAGCTAGCGTCTATTAATTTATTAACGTTATACGTAAAATTACTCTTCACTCCAACCAACAGCAGAAAAACTTAGCTGTAGCTATAATTATTGAGTAACTAGTACAATGTGAAGCATCATTGCTTACGTAAAAGTAAGAGAGAGCTAACAAAAAAAAGTTAGACTGATTAACTAATAAAAGGTAATAAATTATGCATTTAGCAAAGATTTGACTACTGATCCTTTAAAACCAGGGATCAGCAACAGGGTTCTCGTTATCGCGATGCGGATGCTATCACTATAACCGCAAAAGTTCTAATTATGTTTATATTGTTTCAGCACGATATCTGCCTATATGGTTAATCTTTTATTCGGCCAAAACGATAATTCAATTTGACTTAAACGCAAAGTGCTAATTGAATTTAAAACAAATATTTTATATAAACTGTCATTAAATTAGTATAGCGGATGAGCCATACAAAACACTCCAACCTGAATATCTCGATATAACGATTTCGGTCTAACTTGTATACGTGCGCAATTCGATCTAGCAGGAAAACCTAGTTCTAGTTCACCATATATATATCCTTGACTGAATAATAGTCAACGACCATACAACGATTAAAGAACTATTATATTCTGTACTCTAAGACTCTAAGGAATAATGTACCCCAATCCCCATATATAAAGCTAGCGAGTGCATGACGACCGGCATCGGAATTAATCGTAGAAGATCGGCTAATAATGCGTTTCAAGTGAACAACAGTTTATTCTTGTCTGAAAATATAATTGTGTATACCGTTAACCGTTAGCGTTACAATATCTAGTCATCCTTACCACTCTAAAGTCTAATGATGATAAGAGAAAAATTCTCAGGCTAGAGGTCATAGGAAATTTCATGAAGTGCCATGCCGTTTTAGCATTGTCTTTATTATTTATTGTGTTCTTTGTAACAAAAGCAATGTTATAGTTTCAAGAAAGTTTATCGCGAAAAATTCCACGCCGAAGCAGTTGTACTATTTTAATTTATGGTTGATAAGTATCTGCTTTGTAATAGTCTATGAGGATGTGTATTGGCAAATAATGGTCGTATTTGTGGCGTAATCTGGCCCGTGGAAAACAGGAGACAAATTGATTGCTTTCACTTCCTTAATATTTGCTCGGAAAGAGATTATTCCAGTCCGGTCTTTGTACTTTAAATGTAGTAATGTTTACATGCAAAACAAATCGCCCAGTGGTTACAAAGCTATTCACAGCGTTCAACAACCCCAAAAATGTATAATAATATAAAAAGTTTAATTGGACCAATAATTACTTTTGATATACGTATTAAATACATAACAGACTTAAAATGTTAATTCCACAACGGCTCCGATGTCACGATAGTTTCAAATTTTTTAGCAAATTGTGGTCTCAGACTCGTATGAAGTTCCTTCAACTTCCCATGAACGTTGGTATGGGATGGGTACCTTCTCAAGCTTTTTCAATATGGTAGGACGGATAAGGCAGACGTGCAAAAAATTTGAGACGCTTTTGAGAAAATGTCCATTTCTGATTTGCCTCTGATCCAATTTTTGTGGAAGTTGAAGTTTCTCGATACAAATTAAGGTCTTATGAAAATAATAATTCAATTTTTATAAACTTGGTAAAGGGCGTTGAAATAATAATAATAAGTCATACGTCCTTAGTTTTTTAAACATCGTATAACTCGGAAATTAAAAATTTCATGTTTATACGAATTATGTCTTTATTTTCATAAGACCTATGCCATATTTAATTTTTATGGATTTCTAAGCAAACTCGAGCTTCACTAAAATTGGATCAGAGACGTCGTTCATTAAAACATAATTTTCAAATTTTTTCAAAAGCGGTTCGCAATATTAAAAATTATCAAGCGTCATTGTTAATGATGTGCGAATACTTTAACGCAAAAAATCTGGAAGGAACAGCTTTTAAGACCACAGATTGGCCAACATAGCTTACACGATGTATCAAACGATAACGGGCTGAGGCTGGTGGGATTGGCATCGGCCAACAATATGCTGATCAAATCAGCCATGTTCACCATAAAGATATACACAAGCAAACCTGGGTGTCAAGTGATGGCCGAACTAGAAATCAGATTGACCACCTAGCTGTTGATGCAAGACATGGTAGCAATATGCTAGACGTGAGAAGTCTAAGAGGCCTTGACGCAGATACGGACCATTTCTTAGTTAAGGCCAAAGTCAGGGCAAGAATTTCCACGCTAAAGACTAATATAACGGCCCCAAAAACCAAATGGAATATCGACAAACTCTCTGAAGTAACTACCAAAGAAAGATACATTCAGTACTTAGAAAAGCAATTAGAACCTGCAGAGGTGAGCGAAGACATAGACAATACCTGGCAAACCCTCTACAGGGCAATAACAAAAGCGGCTGATAATATTCTAGGAAAACAAACATTAAAAAAGGCTTCAGACCTAGAACAGAAGACATACTTAACAAGGAAAATGGTATCATAACCACCAACAAAAATGAAATAGTGGATGTGTGGAATTATATCGAATCAGGAGGAAATAACAGATGAGTGGAAAGAAAGCCTCCATAAAAAGGGGGACAGATCAAAAAGTAGTAACTATAGAGGGATGTCCTTGATCAACATAACATATAAGATCCTTGCAAACATACTGTTGGAACGCCTTAAACCCCTCGTAGAGTTAGGCATAGGAGACTACCAATGTGGATTCCGTAAAAAAAAATCTACCGTCGATCAGATATTTACAGTGATGTGAACTGGTAATTTACCGATAAATTACCGTGGTAATTTACTGTAATTTACCGTAAATTACCAGAAATTGATTACCGTAATTTACTGATAAGTTATATAGAAAATGACTGGTTCTCGTGCTAAATAATTATCATTATTTACCGTAATTTAACGTTCTTTACTCTATTTCGTTGTAATGTACAGGGTGATCCCCTATAATGTCGCCCCTCTTTAACTTTTTTATTTTAAGTGTCCCGAAAAAATTAAAAGTATAGTTATGTAGGTACTGAAAAATACTTTTTTCTACGAGTGACCGCAAAGAATTTACTTTGCGCACACTTTTGCATATGCAAAGTAGCACTTTCCTGCACACTGTGCGGGAAACAAATACACTTATAAAATCACACTTGATAAATGTTCAGATAAGCTTTAAGTGGGGGTAAACTACTTTGCGTACGTGTTAGGAACAATGTTTTTCTACGAGTGAAATAACTACATTTTTTTCTTAATTTTTATTGGCATCAAAAACATCAACTTATAACTACCTATTTATTACTATTAACAACATTAATATTCTAACTGCTTTCGCGTGCGGGAAAACATAACTTTGCACAGTGATTAGGAAAACTACTATTTTTCTGCGTGTAAAAAATATTGGAAAAATGATCAGTATACAGGGAAAAACAAAAAGTAAATTTTTTTTTCATTGGATCACCCTATATATGAATTTATTTTTCGATTCCTCGTAAAATTCACAGCATATTTATGTTATATCTCTAGAGTTAGTAGTTTCATAGCTATAAACAGTTAAAAATCGGTACTTTGGCTAATTTTCACGTTGGTAGCAAGAAGATCATTAGAGATGGAGTAAAATGAATTTCACATTCCTATCTTCCATTCATCTTCCTTTTCAGGAACTGAAAGGAACTGGCAGGCGGTACCCTGGGTACCAAATCTGGTACCTCTGTAGGTACCATTAATTAGCACCAACAGATAGCTCTTGGAAAGTTAAGATAGGAAAGTGAAATTCATTTTACTCCATCTCTAATGATCTTCTTGCTACCAACGTGAAAAGTAGCCAAAGTATCGATTATCAACCGTTTATAGCTGTGAAACTACTGATTCTAGATATAACTTCATACATAAATTATGCTTAGAATTTTACGAGGAATCGAAAAATAAATTCATATATAGGGTGATCCATTGAAAAAATTTACTTTTTGTTTTTCCCTGTATACTGATCATGTTTCCAATATTTTTTATACGCAGAAAAAAAGTATTTTTCAATACCTACATAAACATACTTTTAATTTTTTTGAGACACTAAAAGTAAAAAAGTTAAAAGGGGGCAACATTATAGGGGATCAGCCTGTATCATGTTTGTCAGCAATATGAACAGTATGCGTTCGGGGATTTACTGTCGGCTGTCATGCATTGCCATTCATTTTGTTCTGTGTTGCTTTCGTTTTAAAATTGAATAATATTTAAGGAAAAAAACAATGTTTTATTCACAAACAAATGAAACAACTCTTTGTCCTTCACCGATACTTACACACACCGTAATTTCATTCCCAAGTGGTAATTACATGATTATGACAAGATTTTTTTTTATACATGTACATGCTTCTTTGGAAAAATAGCAATTTTTATTTGTAAACTAGTTGGAGGTTTCCAAAAGACAGTAATATACACAATTTACATTAATTTACGAATGGAAATCGCTATTAGTTTACTTGCAGTTTACGGTAAATTACGCTAATTTATTGTTATTTACCAAAAATATATTACAGTTATTTACCACAGTAATTTACGACATAAATTTATTACCACGGTAATTAATTTTGGTAATTAATACTCGTAAATTACCAGCGTAAATAACCAAAAATATAAATTACGGTAATTTTACATCACTGGATATTTACAATAAGACAAATGTTAGAAAAATGCTGGGAATTTAACAGAGAAATTCATTAATTGTTTATCGATTTCAGATAAGCGTACGATAGTATTCTAAAGGTTAAGCTGTGGGACGCAATGGTAGAACTAGGAATCCACAAAAAGCTAATCAATCTAACAAAGATGTGTGTAAACGGCTCCAAAAGTAGAGTAAAAATCGGAGAAATGGTGTCAGACTCGTTTGAGGTGTCTAGTGGCTTGAAGCAGGGTGATTCACTCTCCCCTATACTCTTCAATATTGCCTTGGAAAAAGCCATAAGAGCGGCGGAAATAACCATGGAGGTCTTTGGCATTGATGGCCCAATAATCATACTGGCTTTTGCGGACGACATTGACGTGGTTGGAAACACCGTGATTATGGTGAAGGAACTATTTATTAAAGTTAAAAGACAGGCGGAAATAATGGGTCTTCAAATTAACGAGGACAAAACGAAATATATGTATGTTAGTAAAAAAACGAGAAGAGATGGGATAGGGCAAAACGTTACAATAGGAGAATACAATTTCGAGAGAGTCACAAATTTTAAGTACCTTGGGGCCACAATCAACGAGGAAAACAGTGTGTCCGACGAAATCAAAGTAAGAATCTAGTGCGGCAGTGGATGCATGTACGCTCTAAAAGAAGTTTTTACCAGCCAAAATCTATCCCGAAGATCAAAAATTAAAGTATATAAAACAGTCATACGACCAGTTGTTATGTACGGGAGTGAGACATGGACAATTACAAAGGAATACGAGTGTAAACGGAAGTGTTTTGAACGAAAAGTTCTGCGTAAAATCTTTGGAGCATGCAGAGATCCAAGAACAGAGCAGTTCCGACCAAGAACAAACAACGAACTGGCTGATTTTTATGAGGATCCAGACATTGTAAAATAAATTAAGGTCGGACGGCTAAGATGGGCTGGTCATGTACACCGACAACCAGACCCTCGATTGATCAAGTTGGTTTGGGAACAGAATCCAGAAGGGCGAAGATCTATGAAGAACACGTATGAGATGGAGAGATAACATCGTTGCAGATCTGAGAGCGATGGGAATAGAATACGATCCTGAATTTATGCAAGACAGAGAAGGATGGAGATTATCGTGCAGTCAGCCAAGACCAACCAAGGGTTGTAGAGCTACAGAAGAACAAGAAGAAGGGTCATTTTTTGAAATAAAAACTTCTTCTGTCGCATTCAGCACAGTTTTTTTTTCTCTGACATCGATGACAATTTGAATACAATTTTTTATTTTGTACAAAAATCAATTATTTCACGAGAATCTAGTAAAAAATCGTACAAAAAGACAGTCTAGAAATGATGATGCCATTTATACTTTTTTTGGCTCCTCATGGCCGTAGATATGGGATGGTTAACCTAAAACTCTTTTTAATTTTCGAAACGGACAACCGCTTTCGAGAAAATGTTAATTTTCTATTTTGCCTCTGATCTAATTTTGGTGAGTTTCTTAGAACGCAATAAAAATTAAGTTCTTATGAAAATAATGATATTTTTTTTAATAAATAAATATATATTTTATAAACGTATAATTTCCAAGGTATAATTTCCAATCATTTTTAATTTGTTTAACAACCTGTACCCCGGAAATTAATCGTTTCCTAATTAGACTAATTATTTCTTTATTTTCATAAAACTTGTCATACTTAATTTTTATGGAGTTCTGAGCAACTTCCAGTTTCACTTAAATTCGACCAGAGGCGTTCCATCACTACAGATGCACATTTTCTGGAAAGCGGTTCGTCGTATCACAAATTATTATTAAGAGACGTTTTTCATGTATTTTTATCTGCCTTATCCACTGAAGCTAATGTTGTAAGTGGAAATATTTCCAAGGGAATGGAAATATAGCTTAACGCAAAACTGGCAGTGTTCCACCTGAGGTAGGTAGAAGTGCATATAGTTTTGAGAATAGATCGGCTTTTAAGCAACTTCTATCTGAGCAGGATTGGACGGATATTTAGGTTGTGATGAGAGAGATGTAAATAATCAATTCTTGTCAAAAATTAAAGCATATAGAAGAAAAATATTAATTATTAATCGCCTGAAATAGCATAGTGTAAAAGTCATCTAGATGCATTACTAATGCTCAGTGGCCACGATGAGGGCTTCATGCCTGAGAAATTTCACGGATACCACTATACATACACACCATATTGAGTAATCGAAGCCTTTGTAGACCAATGTTTATAACAACTTTTTGTCTTAAAATCAATCAAATATTTATTTCTTAAAGCTTGTTTACATACTTAATTAACATCCTGTATACCGTGAGTCACATTGACCAAACTATTTCGAAGTTTCTGCTGTTAAGTAGAGAGTAACCCGTTTTAAATTGTTATAATTCCTCAATAGAAAATGTTTAGACGCATATGGCTTGCGATATTCTACATTGGGCTATGGTTTTTAGTGGTTCAAAAAATAATTTGGATCTACTGATACAGGGTCTGTAACAAAAATTGCAATTTTTTAACTTCGAAAATCTCCTCTATTTAAAATGGTTTCCCGTATAGGTGATATCGTGAAAAATAACTATGGATCTTAAGGTATTCGAATATTAGGTTTAACATTAAAAAATCAATCCTTGCATTGATAATATCTGAAAAGAAGTTTATTAACAATTAAAACTATCTACATTGATTATTAAAACATTTAAAAAATGCTGAATATGCTTAATTTTTTGTTCAATACATTTAAGCAGTCGCAAAAATAAATGATCAAATTAATTTTGTAGCGTATTTTCTGGGATCGCTTCAATCACGATGCGACTACCCCTCCTTAAGTCCCCAAGGTTATGTCACAGTGGGTTGGTTTATAACACATCTCCTTGACGTCACCCGACAAAGAAATCTGGAGCAGTCAAGTCAGGGAAATAAGGTGCTCACTTCATGGGACCACCTCTCCCTATCCAGATTTTGTTTCGGTGTAAAACAGTATTTTTCGACTAAACTGTAAATCTTTTTTCCAAAATAATTGCTGAACTAAACGTAAATGTTTATATGGAAATATGGCTTACGAAACCAGATAAAAATAATACATGGAATGTGAATTTATAGATCAGAAAAATCTTACCAAAAATCGTAGCACTATCTTAGGGTTCATTGCGATATTCAAATACCTTAGCTTGGTAGGTTTTTTTTGACGTCATGGCATACTGGGGGAATCATTCAACATAGTCGAGATTTTGGAAGCTGAAAAATGACAGTTTTATTACAGACTCTTTATAAATGATAAGTACAATAGAAATGGAATGATACAAGCCACATCCTTCTAGCATTTTTGTTTAGGAAATATAACCATTCAACATGGGCAAGTTTCAGCTGGGACACCATGCATTTTCACATTTTTGAATAGATAATTTTTTGCTGATTTCATACATAACACTCTAATTATAATGAACCAGAAAAAAAATGTTTCTAGCATGTTACTCTTAAGCCCAGTTTCTATGGTGTATTCAGCAGCAACATAGAAATATTCTACCCTGCTCTGGGTGCGATTAACCAAAATAAAATTGAGGCTATCTCGGTTTAAAACCACATTTTATAATGAATTAAACGAATATTTTAAATGCGAAACAAATTAAGTACATTTAATTAAGCTAAAAGGTATACAATGAAATATTTCTGGATAAAAACGCACAGCTGTTCCATTTTAGAGGCCAAACAATGAAATTAGCTTTATCTTTTGGGGACGACATTTCCGGCCTGTTGTGCACTTGATAATTTATTTTTGCTCTTTGTATTAGGTATAAGAGGTGTTTAGGTGTTTTATCTTTGACTAAAAGGTCAGATTATCTCTTACTCAAAAATCTATCAATACTAAATTATATGAAAATATGTGGCTTGGAGGGAGCATAGAAATGCTAAATGGGAATCAAAATTCAAAATGAAGGAACGCTTCAGATAAAGAGAGTTGATGTTTTTTTTATTGGCTTAAATATAATAAATTTTGTGGAAAGAAGTTTACTAAACCATGATTAAGGATTTCCATTTTTAATTTTTAGAAATGCGTTGTTTTTTGCAATTCGCGTGTGTTAGAGATTATTTCTATTCATTTGTTTTTAATTAAATTCTTTTGTCTAGAATAAATATTCACCGAGAAATAAATACTATTCGTTATATGTACCTTTTTTCTATAAACTCTAAATACAATTAACGCTAATTACTTAAAAGGATCTTAAGAAGCGTGTAAGTGCTTGTAAATTGTAAAGCCGTCTTAGAAGCCATATTTCTAATAATAAAATCTCTCAAATCAGTGTATTAGGCATGAGAAGCCCTAAAAAGTTGCGAACAACATATGTCTAGGAAGATGATCTAATTTCGTGGCGTTACAAAACTGTTCGTACGAAATTAAACTCACAAAGGAAAAAACATTATTTATTTCACACATGGCTCTCGGTCTTTGAAAAGCCATTTAAGTTTAGCAAATAGAATAACAGACTATGTATACCTTGTTAATATTAGATTTCGGTGATTTGAAATTATCGCAGATGTTTTGCTCTTTTGCTACGGTTTGATGAAAATGTATAAGAAACCCTGTGCGTTTGAATATTATTGAAACATATCGGGACCATTATAATTTGACATCAAAATGCAACTACATGGTGATAATAAAAGAAATAAAAGAAAACCTAACAATATTGAAAGAAAATGCGAACATAGGGATGGTATGTAGAGATTGATTACCTATAAAATCTTACGAGTAACTTATTCCCTATCTTAAATATATCTGCACATCTGCACTCTTCATTGCTTCAGAATGAGAACCATTTATTATTACAAGAATATTTCTCCTGTGGATGATTCAGTTCGATGTGCCTGAAATTGACAAATAAAAATATTGTTGGTAATTTAACTTGGTCTTCAACATTAATTCGAAAAAAAAATTGTACGGGACTCTCGTTAGCCTCCTCTCTGTGATCCATTCATATTGCCCAACGTGACGTCACGATATTTGTCCACGATATCAAATACTTTTTACTGGATACCTCAATGTCGATACTACTCGCAGTATCGATATTTGTACTTACATCGATATCGCAATCGCGCTCAGGCACCAAAAAGTGTAACATTTTGACAAAAGGTACGTTTTAAATACTGCGTTCGTTTATGCGATAAATTCACTCTAATCGCTTGGTTGCGTTGTTTTATTGATTACGCTAGATCTGCGTAGGAAATTTTAGCGTTGGGTTTTTTTTATCTTTCTAGCTCGGAGCTTATTAATAATCGATCAATGTGAGCACCTTACTTTTTCAACCAAATATTTTGCTGTTTATTTTTGAAGTGGTTTTTGTATGAAAAATATGGCCCAAAAGTTTCCCCAACACGTATTTCCAGGCCCTCGAGTGAAATTCATATAACGTGACAATAGTTGACATTGACAATGGCAAGCAGTTCGGTGTTCGGTGACGTAGGTCACGTGATCATAACTTCGGCTCTATAATCGACCCATCACTTCAGGATGTTGAAGCGAACGCAGCTATTATTTTAATAATAAATTGGTATTTACAGTATGTCCTAGGATAGGTGGCCCTAAAGGACAAACGGACCAAAATTTTTCGAATTGTATTTTGAAATCAAATTAACGTTTACGAAATTTCATTCGAATCAGTAGTTATATCGAAAAATATAAAAAGGACTAAGTGCCTTCATTTTTGATGTTAAGGCAAAATTTGTTCCATGTTAAAATGTATGCTATAACATGAAATTGCAGCTATACAGCTGAACTAATTAATTATTTATTTTAATAGCCATACGATACGAGCCAGGTGTAGATGGACACAATAATTGGGAAAATGGGAAAAATACAACAGTTGCTGAAAGGAAATGCAAGGTATACATCGAGAATAAAGAAGCATATTTTAATTTTCGAAAGAAATGTGACTAATTCCAGTTGTAATGACAAGCTGGAATGCGCAATAGTACAAAGCTGGTACAGCCAGATTTTCGAACATCGCAAAGCTGTCAGATAATATCAACTTTTCATTTTTTCAATGGATCGCCCTATATATAGTTCATTTAGCGGTTAGTCTGTTCCTGATTTCGAATATTTAAGGTTTGATACTTCAACTTTTTTAATTCTGGAGCTGATCAATGACAGGTTGTGACAAGAGGGGCTGCATTGTTTTGGCTGGCAGGAACGTCAAACTGGTGAGAGGAGTTTGATTACGGGGAGTGACGCCCCCGCCATTCCGAGTTGCCATGGGATATGGCCCATCAAATCCCATCGTCCTCCCCCAGGCTGGAGAACACCAAAGTACAAAGTCTGGGGCCGATCAATGACAGTTTGTGACAAGAGGGGCTGCATTGTATTGGCTGGCAGGAACGTCAAACTGGTGAGAGCAGTTTGGGCAAATCACCGCCAAGGGATTAACCAAGTTTATATGTTGTCTCTATCGCCCTCCGAGAGATAGAGCCTACCAAAGCTTTTTCTCAACACTAGCTACCACTTTTGACTCAATACAGATCGATCACCCCAGTTCAGAAATAATCGTTCTGGGAGACTTCAATGCTCACAACACCAACTGGCTCAAACATCACAACAAGAGCGACAACGAAGGTAGAGAAGCTGAAGCATTTGCCATCAGCTGCGGGCTTACTCACGGTTTGTGAATTGCCACTCATACAGAAGGACCCACCATTGCCTCGCAAAATCTGGCATTACAATTCTGCAAACTGGGACGATCTAAGGCAGTTCTACCTAGATTTTCCTTGGCTCGACGTCTGCTTTGCCACTGACGACACGTCAGACTGCTGCGAAGAGATCATGCAAGTAATCTCCTCAGGAATGGAAGCATACATCCCAAATTCCATCAAGTTACCATCAAAAGGAAAGCCCTGGTTCGACAAAAGATGCGAAAGAGCTGTAGGAAGGAAACAGCAAGCCTATAAGTACTGGCAGCAAAATCAGACCACTGAAAATCGCAATTATTTTATCGAAGCGAGAAACGAGTGCAAGCGTGTGATCGACGAAACTAAGGACAAAAACAATCAAAGGATCAGGAATAAACTTTTGCAATGCCCCAGTGGTTCCAGGAATTTCTGGTCGGTAGCAAAGGCAGTAAGTAACAACTTTACATAAACGTCTCTCCCACCTTTGACGGACGAACGTGGCATCACGGCGACTACAGCCAAGGAAAAAGCAAACATGCTCGCCAAAATGTTTTCATCGCACTCCACCTTAGACGTGCCCCAAGGCAAGACTCTCCCCACTATACCGAACATCAACACTACCAAGGCAGAAGTAAAGTTTTCTCACCGTGATATTCACAAAATCCTTAAAGAACTAGATACGCAAAAGGCATCAGGACCGGACGGAATACCTGCCATCGTGCTAAAGAACTGCGCCAACGAACTAACACCCGTTTTTTCCAGGCTTTTTTCTCTTTCTTACAGAAAAGGGATTTACCCATCCTCTTGGAAAGTCGCTCGAGTGCAACATGTTCCAAAAACAGGCAAGAAAACCACGCCCTCAAACTATCGCCCAATTGCCTTGCTTCCAATAATCTCCAAAGTCATGGAACGTGTAGTCAACCAGCAACTACTCAAGTACCTCGAGAGCAACAGAATAATCAGCGATAATCAATACGGCTTTCGCAAAGAGAGGACAGGAGATATATTGGCCTATGTCACTCATATATGGAGTAGGGCAATTGAAAACTACGGAGAGTCTCGAGCGATTGCGTTGGATATTTCAAAGGCATTCGATAGAGTTTGGCATGACGGGCTGCTCAACAAACTGCCGTCCTTGGGACTGCCAGCCTCTCTCTGCAGCTGGCTGGCCAGTTTCCTTAAGAACCGATCCCTACACGTTGCAGTCGATGGACACATCTCGGACACATTCACCATCAACGCGGGCGTGCCTCAGGGCGCAATACTTTCACCAACTCTGTTCCTCATCTATATTAATGACCTGCTGATCGAAACGAATAATCCTGTTTACAGTTTTGCAGATGACAGTACCCTTGTCTCCCACTTTAGATCAGAAAAACCCTTACCAGCGACTGAGACTCATCACCGCAGACAGGAGCAGATTACAGCAATTAACCAAGACCTGGAGAAAGTTCAAACTTGGGGCCACCGAAATTTGGTCCAGTTCAATGCAGCAAAGACCCAAGCAGCAACGTTTACTAAGAGGGCCAATACAGCGGGCCCTGACATCATTATGGCAGGATCGACCATTCCTTCATCCTCGTCAATCGGGCTGCTGGGTGTCTCGGTCAACAGCAATATGTCATGGCAGGACCATGTTGCTAACATCGCAAAATCAGCCTCCCAGAAGCTTGGTGCGCTATTTCGCAACAAAAAACTCTATACACCGCAGCAGTTGCTCTTGCTGTACAAAGCGCAAATAAGACCGTGCTTAGAATATTGCTCACATATCTGGGGTGCCGCACCAAAGCATACCCTAAAGCTGCTGGATTCCATTCAGAAGAGGGCTGTGCATCTCGTCGGCGATCCGGAGTTGACCCGGAATCTGGATAGTCTGGAACATCGCAGACATGTGGCCGAGATGTCTCTGTTTTACAGATACTTTCACGGCAGATGTTCCCAGGATTTGGCCCGCATAATCCAGCCCCTGGCAACTCCTGTCAGACAGTCCCGACAGACGGCAGGAGCGCACCAGTTCGTCGTACAACTAGAGACACCTAGAACATCGCTTTACCAGAACTCCTTTGTCTGGCGCACTGCATCACTGTGGAACTCACTTCCAGGACATCTGTTTCCCACTAATTACAACCTACAAATATTCAAGAACCGTGTCAATCAACAACTTCGCACACACACCGCTCGTCGAGCGCCATAGGATCTCCCTTTAGTGTGTGTGCCACTGCCATAAAAAAAAATAATAAAGTTTTTTCTAGCTCTGAAAACAAAAGCGCTAGGAATGCTTCAAAATATGCGGAAAACCCCTGTACAAGACCAGCTTAAGCTCAGCTCCACTAGTAGTTGCAGGGGAGCAGCCAAAACATGAATCCACGATATATTACTGGAAGGGGAAACTATAGGGCAATTTTTACTTTATGCAGAGGACTTGTGAAGATGAAAAACGATTTTTTCAGTGTTTTTTATATGACAAAAAACAGGTTTTATGCCATATGAAAAATACTGAAAAAGTCGTCCTGTATATAAAGCATAAATTGGCCCTATAGTTTCCGCTTCTATTAATATATCGAGGATCCATGTTTTCCGCTTTTTCTTATCTTGATGTTCTTCATTATAATCTAAATTAATCTTGATTTCTTAAAATAAACTCATAATAATTAAGATATTTATTTTCTTCAAAAAGTTCATGCAAGAATATGCAATACCTATTCATATTTTATATGATTTTTAATAAAATGCATTTCTAATAAATGTAGATATTATGTATTTACCTGATTAATGCAATAAAATATAAAAGTGTAGAAAAATATATCGTGAATCCATGTTTTCCGTTTTTTATTATCTTGATGGTCTTCATTATAATCTAAATTAATCTTGATTTCTTAAAATAAACTCATAATAATTAAGATATTTATTTTTCTACAAAAAGTTCATGCAACAATATGCAATACCTATTCATACTTTGTATTTTATATGATTTTTAATAAATCTATATTATGTGTATTTTCCTGATTAATGCAATAAAATATAAAAGTGTAGGAGAATATATCGTGAATCCATGTTTTCTGCTTTTTCTTATCTTTATGGTCTTCATTATAATCTGAATTAATCTTGCTATATTAAAAAGTTCATGACAATTGAGATATTTATTTTCTACAAAAAGTTCATGTAAGAATATTTAATACCTATTCATACTTTACACGGGGATGGCCAAAGGTCTGGAATAAAATTCATATCTTTTGAGCAAGCAATGAAAAACGCTGAAACGCGGTAACTGATTTTGAGTTTTTCACATTTTTCGGTTAAATTAATGGAAACCTATGTCTTGAGGGGGGCTTGTTGAAAAGCTCATGAAAAATAGAATCCAGCCATGCCAAGTAAACAAGTATTATATTTGCAATAACCAGGATTTTAGAGCCTTATAAAATAACTACTGTAGTGAGGGACTATTGAAAAAAATTAATAATAACAGAAATTAAACCATTATTATTGTTGCTAGAGCAAAAAATAAGATAATTTGAACTATTATTATTGTTGCTAGAGCAAAAAATAAGGGATTAGTGTGTCTTTTTTTATCTACCAGGCTGTTGAGGCTAATTGTTTACTTTACTTGTAAATCGGAAGTCTGAATATTAGTATCGTGTCAAAAACCAATATTTTAAAATCACAAATGTATTGTCGGGAAAACATCGTATCGGAATTTTGATACTACTTGGATGTGGAGACAAAATAAGAAGTCAACCTGAAGTGTGTGATTTATTTAATGCAAAATATCCCGAAAACCAAATCTCACAAGCGACAGTTAGTAAAATATTTCACAAATTTGAGGAACACGGTACAGTACGTGATTTGCCCAAATCTGGTCGGACAGTGGCTTTGGATGACGATAAAAAATTGGACATAGCATTAGAAATTGCTGAAAATCCTCATACTTCAACGGTTTCATTGGCTCGTAGTCAGCATATTCCTCTAACTACAATTCGAAGGTTTTTAGAAAAAGAAAAATATCATCCGTATAAGCATTTTATAATAAAAGACTATAAAATGGTGTAAGGTATGCCTTGTTCAAGAGTTATTGGAAGACGATTGTAATAGGCGTTTGGAATTTTGTGAGGAAATGATGAGACGGTGTGACGACAACAATGACTTTCCACTGGATATAATTTTTTCGGATGAGGCTACGTTCTAGTTAAATGGAGTGGTTAATAGACAGAATTATCGCTTTTGGTCTTAGGAAAATCCACACTGGATATCAGAAGCGCATACCCAGCGTCCTCAAAAAGTGAATGCATGGGCAGGTATTATCAACAATAGAATTTTGGGTCTATTTTTTTTTAAAAAAACCTTACGGCAGAACGCTACCTAGACTTCCTAACATTCGGACTGATATCTGCGCTAGCTCAGATTTTTCCTCATAGAATATTTCCAGATATACATGATGAAAGAATTTGGTTCCAACAAGATGGCGCTCCTCCCCATTTTGGTATTAATGTTCGAAATTCTTAAATCAGATGTTTCCAAATGGCTGGTTTGGGAGACGCGGTACAATTGAATGGCCACCAATATCCCCCGACTTAACGCCCTTAGATTACTTTCTTTGGGGATATTTGAAAGAAAGAGTTTTCAGGGTAGACCGGACTATATTGAAGATCTAAAGCACAAAATCACGTCGGAGATACGTAATATACCACCTGAAGTCATTCGTAGTGCTGTGGACGGCTTTTACTATCGCCTAGGAGAATGTCAGACAGTAAATGGAGGACATTTTCTGCATTTGCGGCATTAAATCACCTGGTGAATACAATTTAATAAAGTTTAATTTTATCAAAACGTTTTAATTTATAAATTGAAAAAAACCTGGTTATTGCAAACATAAAACTTGTTTATTTGGTATGACTGGATTCCATTGTTCATGTATTTTTCAACGAGCCCCCACAAAACGGAAGTTGGGGTAACTGGGGTTTAGGGGGTTGGGATTTTTTTTTATTTAACCGAAAAATTTGAAAAACTCAAAATCAGTTACCGTGTTTCAGCGTTTTTTGAAAAAATTGCTTGCCCTTTGAAATTTCTCTTAAGCTCATTCATCCAGCATTTTTCTGGGATCAGCATCGTTAAGAGTTGTGGGATTAAGTAATAAGATGTCATCTGCTTGTCTTCTAGTTGCAGATGACATCACCGTCAATACTCATGCTCCTAGTGTCTTGGTCACGGACACAGTCCATAAATAATATTTAAGACAAGATATAAGATAATATTAAATTTGAGGAAAGAATTACCTTCTACAAGCTATTCAGGATAACGAGATAAAGTCGTGACAAAGCCATTTATCAAAATCTTCTTGGCATCATTTATGCAGGCTCTTTCGAGTTCGTTGTTATTTATTCGCAACGTTTCCTTTTCATCCTTGGCTTTTTGGATCGGGAAACTTCCTGTGCCCTCAGCTTATTCACGTTGCCTTATCCTTTCCAAGCCGCATTTTCAGCTTGTAATATTGTTCTCGACGCTGATAGGTAGTGTTAGGGAATAGCACTAACTCTACGGAAAATACTTTTAATATTTTTATGTTTAAAATTAGGTATTAACTAGTTTTTTTATTATTTTAGATTCGTTGTTATTTTTATTTTTCTTTGGCCGCGACATAATCATTCCCTTGAATAAGGTGGCACAACAGCTGAAGCCAGCCTTGGTTAGTCCTGCAAATTTTCTACTACTAAGTGTTGGCTGCCAAATATGTAACCTTATTTGTTAGTTTTGCTCATTAGGCGGTTTATATGTCAGGTTTACTTATCGGATTCAATTTTTTTAATGATATATAACGATAAGATATATGCGATATTGAAGGCAAACGACCTACAGTCGTTTAACTATAAATTCATTAACTAAAATGATGTATAATCGAAAATAAAGGCCCTTATTTAAAATAAAATAGATTTTACTTGTATCTAGTAGATTTGCAGACACTCGCGTTTCCTGTGAAGTTACGTCTCCACCTTGTGGTCGTATCACCTTGACAAAAAGGCCGCTGTACGGCTAACTGACTTCGCTCCGGAGCTAGCTAGATGAGCATCAAAAGCCGCCGACGAATGTCAGCCACAAAGGAGGAAAATCTATCTCATAGAAGAAATTCTATCCCCCAGAAAGACCCTAGTTAAATAATGATAAACACTTTTCGCCATCTTAAATAGAAACACTCCTGTCCAACATACCTTTAAAGAAAGTCTCACCATACAACGTTTATAGGCGATATGGCCGATAATTTTAAGAAATATACACTCTACTTCATTTGCCAAATACTGCAACGATACAATCAGGCGGTAATTAGACCTGATGGTCAAACATAGCAACGATAAAATCGCGATACGGAAAACTGCCTGCTCGTCTTGAGTGTTCCGGCGAGAAGGGCTTACCAATTCTCTCAAAAAAGATTATACACCACATCTCTCAAGTGGCGCTGCAAACGGATTCATTCTTTGAGCTGCTCGGAACACCAGAAGTAAGGAGGCGAGAAGTAAGGTAGCGAGAGTATCGACAACACAAATCGACCAGCAAATCGCACTACTGGATTTTGTAACATTCGCAACGCTACACAGTATATTTGAGAATAAACAAGAAACAGTTGAACTCGCTAGAGTTATTGATTGAGCACTTATTATTGTTCTGAAACCATTTTTTCCCAGTGGAAATTCTGAACCTCAACGATATTGGAAACTGGTTCATTTTAGTTTCTATTAATCAACTTACGACTAATTTAAAAGCAAAGTCCAGGTTACATCTAAAGAATATACGTGTCGTATTTTACTTTTTGTTAATCAAATATTATTTAGAATTAATCTGCTATTTTCCTTAATAAGATTTTTTAGACATACACGGGATCAATTTTAGTAGCAGTGAATCCTTACAAGGACATCGACATCTACTCGCAGGTAAGTGTCCCATTTTCTTTGTTTGCGGAGTTTTTTTCCACTAGACTTTGTACTTAGCTCTGAATTTTCTGCAGTTTTTAATTTTCCCTGATTACTAGACGTCTCAAGTATGTACTCTACGCTCTAACCACCTACTTTTTTAGCTTTTAATAGTGACTTAGAGGCAGCATATGTTTTTAACACGACAGGCTTGAGTTTATACATATATACAAATAAAAATATTACACTAGATTAATGGTCGAAAAACTACATATTTCAAACCTCTGTGACCTCATATTTTTGTAGGACCTTTTGAAAGTTGGCTTACTTCATTCGAATAAATTTAGGAAATGTTCTATACACTATAAAACTATTCAAATTTGGCAAACTGTGGTTAAGCAATTTTCTGCAATAGCAGAGCATTTCCACCATGCTTATCAGTTAAAACTCGGAAAGTATTTGTTAGTGATGTCGCGAACATCAAGAGAAAAACTTAAAATGAAATAAAAATTGTCAGATATATCGAGCTAATAAGTTTCTCCATCTCCAGTGGCATCATCCGGGGCACCACCAACTGAGATTAACATTTATAAAAAAAAATTTTTCCATTAATGCAAATACGAAATAAGTAATTTTAGTATATAAACATTTTGGGGTAGGTCTAAATTTCGATCGAAATTTGAGTTACTTCGTGTTAGGCTATTGTATATTTTAGCGTTCGCTGCCGTGGTACAAATAACTGGAATATCTTTTGCAGTTGTAGGAAAATACGATTTTTTCATTAACACGCCCATGGGAGTTTAAGCCACTATGTTGTAGTCAATAAATAAATTATGTATTTATTGACTAACATAGTTGCTTATTTTAACTAAACGAACCCAAAAATAGTGTGGGACCCTTAACCAAATTTCGACTCTTGAGAAGCTATATTTTTTCCTATTTCGGATTTTGGCCCATCCCATCCTTTATCTGTTTCTCGACGGGGCGGGGCGGCGGCGCGGCCCGGCCGGATCCATTTTTTCAACTCGTTCTGGTCGTAGACTCTATTTCTATATTGCGTCGCAATGAAAATGTCGAGATTAGGGGTTTTTCTCGAAATTTGAACATTTTAAGTTCGCTCGGAAATGAATGCTGACTTTACACCTAATTATTTATTAAAATTAATTTCCGCCATCAGAGGCGTACCATAAAGTAAGAGAATAATTATTTTACGATTTTTCGCATAGCTTGTTTTATGACTAGTTATGTTTATTAAACGTATACCAGTAGCTTACAAAGGTTATATATCCTTAAAATTTTGCAAATGAGAATGAACTTACAGAATGCAATAATTTTCATTAACATGTCGGTTAAAAAAAATTGATAAATGTGTCAAATATATTCAAAATTACCAAAATTCTGAAATAAATTCCTAAACGTGCTAAAATGAGAGAAACAGAAAATCCAACCCAACCTCTCAAAACAATAAGAAAAACGTCCTGAGGTATTATATTAAACTTCATGCAGTTAGTTATATTTTACAAATTATCGGATGAAAAATTGAAATTTTGCATGGTCTTAAAAATTCACACTCAATGGGATGAGAACGAGTTACAAAGATAGATTCTGCGGCCACTAAGAAACATAAAAGAGGTACAGTTTTGCACCACTGGTTCAAAATCTGAAATTTTAGGACATTTTTTGAACACTCCTAGAGACGTCCGTATCATTTTCGCATATTCGGGGAACAAGTCTCCTTCATAAATATCGTTCCTTGTCAAACTTAATAACCCTTAACCCCCCCCTATTAAGCCGAGATCGAGTTGCAAAAAATAAATCTCGCCGCCACTGCGAAAATGATAGAGGAGGGAGCTTTCCACCGCCGCGCCGCACAGAGGGGGCCGGGGCCAGGCAATATAAGAGATGAAAAAAAAATATATATAATATTAAATAAGTATTTATCCATTTTTTTATTTAAATAATAAAGTCGACAGGTAGACGCTAGATACTCGATTGAGTATATTTTGTTGTTTTTATTTTGTAACTCGTTTTGACAAGGTCTTTTTCTTAATTATATTGAAAATAATTTTAAGAATCTGGAAATTTTGTTTGTGCTAAAATTTACAAGAAATTAAAAATCTATTTTTTTTATTAATTTAATATTTTCGTTTAAATGCAGAAAAAAATATGTACCCGTTTTTGCTGCTTTTTGGTAATTTAAAGTTTTTATACAAGTCATACCTGAGTAAAGTAAGCAGGCATAAGATTGAGTTTTTTGAAACTAATCATTACTTTTTGTTTTTGAACCGATTTTAGTAAAACCAAAAACGCTTAAAAATTGAAAATCTGATTAGCTATAAGTTTTATAACCGTTTTGATCAGTGTAGCGTTTTTCAAGTTGGCGGATTTTGATGAATAATTCGATTGGTTCTGGTCCACTAGTTCTGTCCAACACTTTAAGAACCTACTTAATAGGCTTTTCCATTTCAAATTAATTGATAAAAATAAGAAAGTTTAAAAAATCATTTCTTCAAAAAATGTTATCTCAACTATTATTCTTTAATTATTATTAATAATTTTTTAAATGTTTATATCAATTTGGCAATTTTCCAAACTACAGTAGACTTTAGCTTTTTGTTGACGTAATTAAACAATAAAATTTAATATTTTTACTTTAATTTTCATATAAGTATTTTTTATTTTATTTTTTGTTGTAGCATAGATTTTTTGGGCCAATGTATACCTACTTGCTTTAATAATTATTTAAATGTTTATATCAATTTGGCAATTTTCCAAACTACAGTAGACTTTACCTTTTTGTTGACGTAATTAAACAATAAAATTAAATATTTTTACTTTCATTTTCATATAAGTATTTTTTATTTTATTTTTTGTTGTAGCATAGATTTTTTGGGCCAAGGTATACCTACTTGCTTCAAAAAAATACATTAAAAAGTTACAATGTGAGAAGATTACAGATGCATTTTTTTTTATTTTAGTACCCCCTTCCAACTCAGCGTTGTTCAGAAGATTTCTTTTCGAAAATATAAAACAATCTGGCCTTAATGATTGTAAGAAAATAATGTGAAACTGTTATCGAGAATCTTACGAAATGTCCCAAATAGGAATTACGAAATATTCACAAATAAACGTATGCATTCTTGGCCAAGTTTAATAAAAGATGGCAACAAGCTAAACGAATAAAAACGCGGTTTTTATTAAATAGCACTAATTGGTTTGATGCCTCTGTATCATTTTCCTATTACACAGCATATACAGGGTGGCTCGAATTCGAGTCTGTATGGGGATCTCGAAAACCGTAAGAAATACAGTGTCAGTCAAATGAGAGCGAAATTGCACATTTAGGTGCCTAACAATATGCCTTTAGAAAGTTTTAAAATTCCGAGTATTTCCGAAGATATCCGAAAAAAAACAAAATTTTTAAAAATAGTTTTATTTTTTTCTTGGGCTTATTTAGAAACGGATGTCAAATTGAATTGCACTTTTGCCTTGTCACTTTTTCCGTTCTATCCACTGGTGGTATCCAGCTTGGAATCC